>JAFIRS010004312.1:0-91857 GCA_018342105.1 Gonioctena quinquepunctata | reverse complement strand
TTGCATTCACTGGCCATAGTTCTCGATCCTATTCCTGGATTCATTCGAATTTGGGCCAGAACATTGATGTCATTGATAGGCTCGTTTCGTCGTACATAAGGACCTCTAGGTTTAATGAATGAATTATGTGCAAGTAACGTTGTAGATAAACGTCGAAACATTTTAATATTTGGTGTTGTTCTTTCAGGATATGATTCACCTTACCTTTGTTGTGCTTTGAACGAATTTCTATCTAGTTTTATGAACATTTCGTACATATCTCTCTTCTCTTCATTTGTGTATCTTATCATATCGAATAAGTTAAATTGAAATTACTCAGAAAAGTATTTAATGACAAGTTCTTGTGACACAATAATAAACGAAGTGACAAATAATATGACATTTCTTGTTATGTTCTTTTTTATCCACGGCCTACTACTTGAAAATAATACATTCAATAAACCTAGAGTTGTGTGTATGTAAGAAAAAACAAGTCTATCAACGATATCAATGTTCTGACCCAAATTCAATTGAACCCAGAAAAAAAATCGAGAACTGTGGCCAGTGAATGCAATTTATCAAAAACTGCTGTTAATAAAATAGTCAAGAGACACGAATACAATGATTTTAAATTTGAATACCAAGCCTTGCAAAAATTATATCGTAATGATCTCAAAATGAAGTTCGATTCTGTAATTCGTTTCAACGAAACAAATGACAAATCCAACAATAATGATTCCTCGCGAGGAAATTGAGAATGTATTGGAAGGTATTCAAGGAGACGAAAAAGCAAATGTATAAGAAGTATGGGTTCCAGAACCGCAAAGTGCATTTCACAAAATGGTGGACATTTCGAACACTTACTTCATTAATGTTCATCATTTACTTTCGAATAATCATTTGATTTCTCTTTCATTAAATGATAGTTTCGTTTAATTATTATGAATTAGGTTTTTCACCTCTTGAAATTTGTAAATAATTATTACTTGTTTCTTGCTTTGATTCTGTTACGTTCCATTCAGTTGAAGATGAGTCAGTTGATTTTCTTATCGAAATGTATTGCATGTTGTTAATTAAACTGAAGGTACCTAAATGTAATGCAGATCCGACCCAAAGAAATTTGGATAAGGGTCAAAATCACCTGAAAATCAACTTTGAATGACATTGTATGATATATCGTTGAATTCAAAGTTATTTCGAAAAGTGTCATAAAATATGCAGGTCCGTATTGAAAAAAATGAGGTTGAGGGTGGCCCAGAGCGTACGAAACGTTGGATACGAAATCTGATTATGTCAAATTGAGGATAATTTACTGTCGAATAAAAAACTCCTGTGACATTTTTTGATAATATTCGAAATAAAGTGGGAAAAAAAGAAAAATCAAAATGACAGAATTTACTTTTCTTATGATATCTCAATAACCGGCCCTGATAATCTCGATTTGTTTGAACTGCTTGACAATGCTTCTATGAATGCAATTTTTTCTCCATTTGACCGACCTTCTAACTCTTATGTTTTAAAAGTTACCAATACAATCCCATTAAAAAAGTGGCCACTCTGTATATATATATATATATATATATATATATATATATATATATATATATATATATATATATATATATATATATCCATTTCGGAGTTATAGACATAATACCAAATCAAAATTCGGAATTTTTATGTCTATAAAGTATGTATCCCTAGTTATCTCGCCTTGGTTAATTAGGAAATACTCTTTCCTTCGATATTTGAACCAAGCATGACTCAAAGATCAGGCTAAAATGGATCCAAAAAGTTGTTGTTCTATTGACTTAAAAATGTCAGTTTTTCCATGGATTTCTCCTCAGTGTCGACTGTAATCGAACTCTTAAAGGCATTTTTGAACTAAGAAAGTTGAGTTACATAAGAATGAATGTTTCGTAGGTTTAACACGGCGAAGATTTGGCAAATGAGGCCGAAAATTTGGGAAAAAACTTCAGTTACTTACCATTATCTGGCATCATGCGATTTTCATTTACACACCTAAAGAGAGAGACGAACGATCATTGACCAATGAAAATGGGTTTTAGTGTAAGGTAAAAATAGAACCATACTTGTGCACATTTTATAATATTGGCCAAGTTGAATTGGAATTTTCAATGGGCAATAGAAACAAAAAAGTGAACAAAAACTGTGTCAAATTACTAAGCAAGCAGAAATGGTTACTGTTTATCTATCTTTATATATGTCTTTTTTTTTCACGAGAAAATGTGGGATATTAGGCATATTTTATCAGATGTAGTAACACCCTAACATGACATGCCGACTGTAACATAAATGTTACATTTCTAACACATAGAACAACGCTTAGTGCTAGCAGACGGCCACGTGAAAAGAAGAAATAGTACCATGTTTTTAGGACTGGACGCATGCGCGTTTCAGAGCAGTGCCCTCAGACTGCCAGCCGCCACTCACTGATTTTATACCTGAGTTCACCAACCTTCTCTTTTTCTCCGGTAACAATTCTCACGGCATACAATCGTTTCCATGTATCTCTACTTGAGGATCCTCGAAAAAGATAAAATATTCAGATACGAAAAAGTTATGGATCATTTCTGGAAGAAAGCCAGATTCTGTACATATCTCCAGTAATTTTGAATAATTCAAAAAGTACAATAAGGATTCAAAAAATTCGAATGTCATTCGAGATGCCATACTTTAATGTACTTATGAACTAGCCTATTATTTTTCTACATGAGTCGTTATTGATTAAATCATCAACAAAATTTAAGGTTACTCTTTATCAAGAATAAAATAAGTAATTTATTTTTGAAGTTAAACGGTTTCATTGAAAAAAAAACATAATAATGATGCAGATAATGCACTGAAAGCTGAAAAATAATTAGGTAGGTACCAGGTACACACCACTCTCCTCATAAATATAGGGCATTGATCAGACTAAAATAAAATCGTGGTGCGTCGAATTTCTATTATCTACAGTCAACCGCTCATATCATTATATACTTTGGATGCATTTTCTCAATAGACAACTTATGCAAAATGTATGTAAGAGTAATTCCGTCATTATAATCGTGCGACATCACAGAGTATTCACATATTTTCTCAGGTTACGCTACGCCCCACTATTTAATTTTAGTCTGATCAATGCCCTATATTGATGAGGAGAGTGGTGTGATGACTGGTACCCGGTATATAACTAATTATTTTTTAGCTATCAGTACATAATCTGCATCATTATTATGTTTCTTCACAATGAATCCATTTAACTTGAAATAACCATTTTTTTACCTATTTTATTTTTAAGCCTTTAGTACATTATCTGCATCATTATTATGTTTCTTTACATTGAAACCGTTTAACTTTTTCACTTAATTTATTTTTTAGCTTTCAGTACATTATCCGCATCATTATTATATTTCTTTACAATAAAACCTTTTAACTTAAAAAACACTTATTTTTAGGCCCCTAACGCCACACAGTCCTCGACACGATACGAAATTTTTACTTGGGTGGGGGATTCATGCTTGAATCACGATTCTAAGTTAACAAAGTCCTTTGTTCTGATTAGATACTTGGATTTCAGTTTTAATGTATTGCCTGTCTGAACTCTATGATCCACCATTTTGTTTCGGACGCCATCTTGGATTTGGATTTTTTCAAGGTGTACTGTGTTCCACTAGTCAAACCCTTTCATTTGATATCCATATTGAGGGGGGTTGTATTGACTGTCTAAACTCTATCATCCGCCATTTTGTTTCGGACGCCATCTTGGATTTGGATTTTGTTCATGGTGTACTGCATTCTACTAGTAGAACCCTTTCATTTGATATCCATAGTGAGAAGGGTGCATTGACTGTCTAAACTCTATGATCCACCATTTTGTTTCGGACGCCATCTTGGATTTGGATTTTTTTCAAGGTGTACTGTGTTCCACTTGTCACGCCCTTTCATTTGATATTCATATTGAGGGGGTTGTATTGACTGTCTAAACTCTATGATCCGCCGTTTTGTTTCGGACGCCATCTTGGATTTTGAATTTTTCCATGGTGTACTGTATTCTACCAATCAAGCTTTTTTTTTTATGTCCATATTGAGGGGATTGTGTACCAAATTTCAGATCAACCGGTCAACAGGAAGGGGGTAAAATTTCAATTACTAGCTTTGACCCACACAAGATAGGTGAGAATGATGGAGTTACGGAGAACAGTAATTATAAAATTTGATAAAAAATATAAATTTCTTTCCAAAAAACAACTCATGGTTGTTTTCGTCACATTAAAGAATGAGAAAAAAAATCAGATAAAAATGTATTTGTTTATAACAAATTGTTTATTAAATAAACAATAAAAAATTCAATGCAACCATTTTTTTTATATCGAAAAGCAAGATATATTATGATTGAAAAAAAATGGTTCCTCAATATTAATTGTAAGTGGTAAAAAAAAATTGTTAATTAACAAGCAATACATTTTTTTTAAGGAACGATTTTTTTTTCAAATCATCATTTGCATCAAATATTAGGATTCCAAAAAAAATATTCGATGATCTTAAGAACAACGCATTTGTTTATAACAATTTTTTAAACAATAGGAGAAAAAAAAATAATTTCCATGCAGCTCCCGATGATTGAAAAACAGATCATTAAAAATATTGAAAAAAAATATTGTTTTCCGATGATTAAAGTTTTTAATTTTGCAACTACGTAAACTGTTGACGAACAACCGATTTAAAAAAAAAATTCAACTGGGATCTATCCAGTAGCCTTCCAAGAATAGCTCCAAAGAAGGAAAAAAATCTCAGATTCATAGTTTAACAATTATCACACTCGCAATGTTCATGGTCAAGCAGCAAAAAGTTGTTAATTAATTATTGCCTAACCAATTGAAAAATCGCGATAATTTTTTTTGCCGGTAGATTACTGTTCATTCATCTATCCAGTAAGTGCCTGAATTTTTTCATTTAATAATTTTCTTATTTAATAATTGCACTTGTTGACTAGACTAACAGAACCGAAATGAAATCGTTCAAAACACACTCTCTTTTGATAAATCGACTTTCCATTTGAATGGCCTTTCAGCAGACAACTGTAAATAAATACTGGACACAACATAATTCACACTGGATGTTGGAAGTGCACACACAAAATGTCTTCGGTCTGACTTTTTTGAAAAGGAAATCACCGTTTTCGAATGCACAATGCGAAGTACGTCTTCACTATTATTCAAATGAAACTTTTTCTAACAGGTTCATAGGAAGTGTAAGTATTGAATGACAAGCCAGATTTAACTCTCTTGTCTTCGACTTGGAATAATTTTCAAAATATTAGTTATTTCGAAAAAAAAAAAAAATCCTGAAATAATTTGTTATTATACGTGAAACAAATTATCGAAACAATTGGTTTGTAACGTATTAGTTTTTGTGAGACTATTGACGTGAACACATTTGCTCTTCAAAATGGCTTAATGGAAAATAGATATTGCCATTTGAAAAAATTGTTGTTAATGCCATATCTTTGACAAAAATGTTAATATTTTCTGTATGTGACCAAATATGTAATTCACCTTGTAAATTTCATTGAATTGATACATTACTTTGCGGACGCAATGTATATTAAGAGTGGTGGATAAATCAGAGATTCCTGACAAGCATATTAGTGTAGAAAACTTGTTCGAGCTTCTATAGAGATCTTTTCTCCAAAAAGATTTATTGAAATCTACATGAAATAAAGTTCCCTTCTCATAGCGAACGGAAAGCTTATCTTAGTAAACTATCAACTAGTGATGGGGATCGGAAATCATATACTGAGTTCGATGAGTAGTTCACGCTAATGACGTTTCAGTTATGCAGCTTCTTAGGTCGGTAGTTTTACACAGTTTAAACATTTACGAAAGGGAGGAGAACTTTACTTATATGTGTTCAGTGTAACATGAATCTAAATGAGGTTTAACAAAGTTTCGAGGTATTGGTAACTACCTGAGGAATATTCGATCAGCTTTGCAAGGAAAGGAGGATTTCGCGAGGAGGTGGAGCGCCTAAGTAGTCGGATGCTTAATTGTTATGGGCCACCTAAGGTTATAATATTGATTCGTGCTTTATAGGTCAGTTTTTTTTCAATATTTTATTATAGAAGTTCATAGATGCACGTTATTGTGGTACGGTATCAGGTATAAGGATCAGATTTCCACATATTTAATATATTTATCAGATTTCCACATATTTAATATATATATATATATATATATATATATATATATATATATTTCATGAATTCGTAAAAAAATTCTCTTTCTCTCGTTATTTGTTTTGCGTTACTCTGAACGCAGGAGGAGTACGATTATTGGTGTCGTGGATTGGCATATACTGACATCTATTGGTGACCTTTTAATGTGCACGAAATTTCGTGTAATTAAAATTCCACATCATCAGGTCTAAGCTTCACCACACAGATTATAGGTGTCACCTCTATAATTTTCTGCATTTCTTATATATATATATATATATATATATATATATACATATATATATATATATATATATAAATATATATAACCTCTTGCATACCCGTGAATGACGAGTGGTGTATAATGCCATTTCATAACGAATTACAATGGTTGAAAATCCGAAAAAGAATTGAACACATGATTTGTTCTTTGTAAAATTTGACAGAATTTTTGACAATTTCAATAAACATTTAATTCGACATTTCAATAATGTAGAATGTTGAACTGATTATGTTCACAAAGAGTACATTTTCATTGCATACTGCCTGATATAGATATTCACTTTCGTAATGAAGAAAGCAACTGATTCTGACATTCACGGTTTACAAAGCTGTCTACGAGCTGAAGTTCGTGAGATTCTATTAGTGTTTTCTGATTGCCTGGGAACGAAAGGTCTCAATTAGCAACCAATGAGAAAACAGTACGCGGTGTGCACAATAAATCTTTGAACATTATTGCCTTTGTCTTTTGCTGGTTCTTAAAACTAAACACCGAGCTGTTCCGTGCTATTCGAAGAATAGAAGACAAAATGAATCACTCGTTGCATTTATGAATGAAGTAGTAAATTCCACTTTTGGTTGGATTCTGCAGGATGTTCATAAAATCGGATGTGGAATCATCTGCGACTGAAAGATAAACTTTAGTCACTATCTTCCATAGTTCAAGATAACCTCTTGTGCGGTATTCATGTTGAAAAAGGAAACATTCTCAATTAAATATTGACTAGAAAGATTTTTCTGTGAATTGAAAAATCCACGATAAAAATGAAGTTGTTTTCTTCACTTTGAAATTGAATATCTATCTCAGGCAGCATGCAATGAAAATGTACTCTTTGTGTACATTTACCAAACAATCAGTTCATCATTCTACGTTATGTTAAATGTTTATTGCAGTCGGCAATTGCCGAAGTTTTCACCTGAAATTAGGCGGGATGGGGCTACCCAAAATTTTGTCGAATTTTACAAACAACAAAGCATTTTTTAATTTTTTTTCAGACTTAACCACTGTAACTCGTTATAAAGCGGCATTGTACACTCGTCATTCACGGGTGCGCAAGAGGTTAGATTACACCCTGTATATATATATATATATATATATATATATATATATATATATATATATATATATATATATATATATTATATATTTATATATATATATATATATATATATATATATATTTTTATATATATATATATATATATATATATAACATGAACTGAAAAGACTGATGAATCGAAGAAAAAAAAATATCGTAAAATTCCAATTAATATAAACGAACAAACCTCTCATGAAAGGAGCGTATTGGCTATCAGAAGTCTATATATTGTTTAAGTTTACATCTCAGAGTAAAACTCTTCAAATACAAGTTTGCTCCGAAGTATTTTTCTGCAGTTCCATTATGAGTAAGTGGGTGTTGTTTCTTTATTAACCTGGATATTGAATTTTATGTAATTAATTGTAGGAATGTTCGGTAGACGGGAATAAAGCCGCTGTAAGAAAGCCGCCGGAAAAAAATCCGCCGTTGAAAAAGCCACCGGAAAAAAGGACGACGGGAAAAAAGCCGCCGGATAAAACCAAAAATATGGTTCGTTCAAGGTGAGGATTTTTTTTATTCGAAAAAGTTGCTATATTTCACCGTTTTTTGACGTTTTGGGTTTAGTGCTGTCCGTCAGTCTGTCGTATATATGTATGTGAATCACCCAAAAACTTCAGAAATAAAATTTGGATAATAATAAACAGAGTGATTTAAAATTGCACCTCTTGAACTCATCAGAAGGTGTTTGGGTTTAACAGTTTTTCAAACACTTTTTTTGCTTTTAGTGCAAGGAAATATTAACTACCAACCTCAAGCATGGTAATCCAACGACTTGAACGACTGTTCAGTGCAGCGCCAGAGGATCTCTCTAATGGATTGCTAGCGGAAGATGCCAAGCCAAAAATAAAGAAAAACGATGTCACGGTTGACAATATGCTAGATTATTTAAAGAAAAAAGATAACTGAGGCCAATTTTCACGTCGAAAAATTCAACACGCTAGGGCGTTACGCAGCGCTCAAAGTTGGTGCCCCCTTTCACTCACTGGAAAAAATGAATGAGAAATCATACTGGCCTCCCGGAGTTGAAATCAGACGGTTCAATTTTTGGCCAGGAAGAAATTTAAAAGAAGGATACGTGAAACCTGCAACCAGCACCGAGTGGAGCGATTTTTTAGATGCCGAGATTTAAAAACTGGAAATATTTCGGTTTACTACCAGAATATGAGAGGTCTCAGCACGAAACATAAGGAGATTTTTCACAGCGTACTTTCTAATAATTGGGATGTGATATGTATAACAGGAACCTGGCTAAACGATAGTTTTTTTGATAACGAACTGAGTGACCCACGCTTCCTGGTATTTCGAAATGACAAAAACTACAGTATTTGGCGATATTAGTGAACGAGAGGTTGAAAATGCCATCAAGACACTGAAACTCAAAGCAGCCGTTGGAATTAATGGTATTCCAGCCTACTTTTCCAAGGCTTACTGTGACTTGTTGAACCAACATTGACCCTGATTTTTAATCTTTCCCTGAGAGAAAATTCTTTCCCTAAGAGAAAATCGTTTCCCGAGCTTTCTCAAAATCGGCAGTCACCCCAATACATAAAAGCGGTAATAAAAATGATGTTAGAAACTACAGAGCTATACCAATCTTACCAGCTCCGTCGAAGATATTTGAAAGGGTAATACATAACCAAGTATACAATCACGTGGACCCAGTGATAATCGACCAACAGCATGGCTTTATTCGTAATAAATATACCATAACCAACTTATGCGCATTTAGTAACTTCGTTACGGATGGAATGAAAAATGATTATCAAATAGATGTTATAGTCACTGACTTGGCCACAGCATTCGATAGAGTTAACCACAAGGTTTTTATTTTGAAATTAAAAGCATTCGGTTTCACAAACAACACTCTTGACTTCTTTCACTGCTATCTTTCGTACAGTTCAACAACATACCTCCATTCAAATTCACCGCTACTTCAAGCGTTCCACAAGGACTCGTCCTTTTCGTGTTATTTGTTAATGACGTTTCTCAGTATATTTAGCATTCTCAATTTCTCCTATATGCCGTTGATCTCAAGATATATAGAAGAATCCAAAGCGAAAAAGACTCTGGTGCGCTTCAGGAAGATCTCATTAATCTCTCGAATTACTTCTCAGTGTCCGACCTATCTTTCAACGAAGCTAAATGCAGAATAATGAGTTTCACACGAAAGAAGTCACCCACTATCAACGACTATCTTATCAATGGCACCTATTTGCAGAGAATCAATGAGATGAAAGATCTCGGGATCTTTTTCTCTGGTGTTTTCGGTTTCTCTGGGAACATTGAATACTTAGTATCTGAATGTTCTATGAAATTGAGTTTTGTTTTGAGATCTGGCCGTGAATTCGATCACCATACTTGTTTGTTACTTTTCAGCTCCATTGTTTGATCTAAACTGGAATATGGATGTATCATTTGGAATCCAAATACTTTTTGATATTCCGATACGATAGAAGGAATCCAGAAACGATTATCAAGAACTCTTTTCTTTAGAAAACAGAAGGTCTGGCCCTTATTTATATCTGATTCCAGTCAATTACTAGGATTTAATATGCAACCATTGAAAGTCATCAGAAGAAGTTTTTGTTTTTAACATTCTTAGAACATTGAAAGTATAGTTAAACCATTTTCAATTGCAGAAGCATAAAAAACAAGTTTCGCAGTCTTGAAGCAGTATCCTTTGAGCGGCAGAGGCGAAGATAACTAATTTTATTTAGATATTTGAATATTTTGAAAATACGTTAGAATAAAAATATATGCCATAAGCGAGGACATATGTATTAATAGGCAATCGGATCATCATAATTTCATTTTCCTATGGTCGGAAAAAGCCATATTTTCCAACAAAACAGAACAGAATTATTTAATATTTTGAAACCTATTTCGATCCCAGACCAGAGACGCTACTGGCTTTCATTTATTCAGACCTCTTTAAACACAAATATGATATATGATTCATTCGTTTTCCTGGCCTCCAACGTATGGACACACCTACAAACATTATCATTGGCTTGCGGTCCGTTTTGATTGGCTCAGGCGAATCTGGTGTAGAACTAGACAGTTGTCACTCAAACCCACGTTGACTGTCGCCTCTTTTGATCCTCCGTTCGGCGATGGAGAATGTTTAGGAGTAGTACACATTATTTTTCGTTCCGTTACTTCGCATATACGCTCGTGTGAGTGAAGTGAGTTTTCGATTTGCTCCTAATAGAAACAGCTTCTGCAGTCGAAAATGGTCAAACTATATCTGAAATTCTATAAACTATTGATTTTATTATACCTGACACAAGACTGAGAAGAATAAGTGATCTATTTCGTGTCTTGAACAATTTGTCTCCTCTTCAACAATGCCTCGAGACCGAACGAAATGGCAAGAAATTGTGATCCAGATATACAGAGTGGGCCATTGAAAACGAAACAGCGGCTCTGTAGGTCAGCAGAACCGAAATATATAAAAACGCTCGGACACATCAACTACATTTTCGAGGGGGACATCGTTCGCGATGAAATTCACCCGAAATACATTCCATCCCTCGGAGTTGTGACCGCCACCCCTAAATTTTTAAATGGCAACATATGGCAAGTGATACCTCTTTCGGAAGGTATTTTCCTTCTCAATATCAAACAATAAAAATAAATCAATTCTATCGATTTGTTTTCGAGATATAGGAACTTGAAGTTGGGAAATAACTTTTTATTCACTCAATCAATAAAAATAATCATCTAGCAATGCAACTGTTTAAAGATAATTATCATTGTCAAGGAATTAAATGATCTAAATGTTCACCAACAAATAACATGCAATTCCGTTTAAAATTTTAATTTCATCCTCATTTACTTGATCGAAAAAAATTTGAGGTTCTTAAGAATCGTTAAAAAGACGTTTTCTCGAATTCGACTCAAATGCGAGTACAACAAAAACATGTATGAGATAATTTTTTTCGCCAAATCGCAATTGTGGACGTCTATCAGTGTCAAACTGATCTTTGATTGAACGACATTAGAGTGAATTACTTGACTAAAGCTGGTGAATATCTTTCCGCAATAATGGTGTATACGATCGCGGAAAGAGTTGAAATAATGACAATTTTTTTTAAGAATGATGAGTGCGGTAACCGTACAGCTAATTTGTTCAATGAAACGCATCCAGATAAACTTGTTGCTAGAAAATACGTTCTAGAATTAGTGCAAAAATTTCGTCAAACTGGATCAGTAGCCAACAAGAAACGAGACCCAGAACGTGAATTTCGGTTGAGAAATGAAGCTGTTGAAGTTGCACTTTTAGGACAAGTTCATGCAGACCCAACATTGAGCACAAGGAAATTGACTAGTGTTACCAATATCAGTAGAACCAGTATCCGCCGAATCCTGAAACATCATAAATTCCACCACTACAAAATACATTTGGAACACCAATTGAATGAAGATGATTTTGATAGGCGACAGGAATTTTGTGAAATCATGACTACGAGAATAGATGCTAATGAGAATTTGCTTTTCAACATCTGCTTTTCTGATGAGTCTACATTCTTTTTGAATTCGACTGTGAATCGTCATAATTGTCGTTATTGGTCAGATGCCAATCCACATGTTTTCCACGAAATCCACAATCAAACTCCCCAAAAACTGAATGTCTGGGCCGGTATTTCTGGGGACCGTTTGATTGGACCAGTATTTCTCGACGGTAACCTGACAGGAGAAACTTATTTGGAATTATTGAATGAGTTTGTTTATCCACAATTAGTAGACATCATTGAAAATGACGATCGTTACCATGAAAACCACTTGATATTTCAATAAAACGGGGCACCTCCACATTATGCACAACCTGTTAGGGCGTTTTTGGATAGAATGTTTCCTGGAAGTTGGATTGGAAGAAGAGGCTCCATAGAGTGGCCAGCCAGATCTCCAGATTTAATCCCACTCGACTTTTTTCTGTTGGGTCACTTGAAAAACAAAATATTTGCAACCGAACCAGAATCTCTGGAAGATTTACAAAGGAGAATTATTGAAGAATGCCGTTGAATAACGCCGGAAATGCTACGAAATGTGAGGTCTCGTTTTGAACAGAATTTGTACTATTGTATGGAAATGGGTGGTAGATAGTTTGAACATTCAGTAAATTGACAATAATAATTATTGCGACAGTTGCTTTATCAGATATTGTTTTTATTGATTGAGTGAATAAAAAGTGATATCCCAACTTCAAGTTCCTATATTTTGAAAACGAATCGATAAAATTTATTTATTTTTGTTAATGGATATTAAGAAGAAAAATACCTTTCAAATGAGGTATCACTTGCCGTATGTTGCCATTTAAAAATGTAGGGGTGGCGGTCACAGTTCCGAGGGATGGAATGTATTTCGGGTGAATTTCATCGCGAACGATGTCCCCCTCGAAAATGTAGTTGATGTGTCCGAGCGTTTCTATATAATTCGGTTCTGCCGACCAACAGAGCCGCTGTTTCGCTTTCAATGGCCCACTCTTTCAGTATTCAGAGGAACAACTCCTTCGAATGCTCAAATGTGTCTGAGTCTATTCTGATAATTTCATTCTATATTCTTATTATATTGTTTTTAACTGTATTATTGTATCTAATGAATATTATCTGTTAAGTAACTTAAGAAAACTGAATTCTTTATTGTTTTTAACTGTATTATTATTGTATTCAATGAATATTATGTACTAAGGAACTTCAAAAAAAGGGTGCTTCATGTTAGTGAAAATCATTCTGTTTGTTGCTCAGCATAAATAAATTTCTATTCTATCATTTTGCCGATGAGCATGTGTCTGCTCAGAAGTCTTTCATGACAATAAGAAGGAACATAAAAAAATACATTGGCGAAGCCATCTCAAATATTCGCAGAAGAATTTTCCAAAGTGGATGAGAAAGTTAGAAGTAGAATGCCATTAGAGGAATATGCCAGACGTAAGTTAGGAAATCACAAAGCCAGTGTAAATCCAAGAAATCCAACTTCGTCACAGGATTTAAAAATTGAAGGTACGTTACATACTTTAATTTTTCCTTATACTTATTTAATTAATTGCTATAGTAATTTATTTCTTCTCTCTCTATAGGAGACTAGATGTACACATCAGAAGAACCAACACGGAAAAGATTTATATTTATCGACAACCACACAGTTGCTACCGATGGATAAGATGGCAGGATATTGATTTTTATTACTGACAGTCAGTTACAGTTTCTTTCCGATGCCACATCTTGGTATTTGAAGGAAAATTTTTCATGGCACCACCACTATTCCAACAACTCTGTGTTCTTCGTGTAAAAAGCTCTGGAGTGTTCGTGACTTCAGTTCAGGCCATTCTCCAAAGAAAAACCGAGAACAGTTATGAAGTCATGCTGAGGTGATTGATACACGAATGCTAACAGATACATTTATTCCCTGATCCGCATTTTATCTACATGGATTTTGAGAAAGCTGTAATGAACGCCCATTTTGGGAGAGGAACCTGGGGAGCTGGAGATGCAAACAGAACACCACAAAATCAACACCAGAGTTTTATTGGTACGGTAGATGACATCCCCCTTTGGACAAAGTGAAGTGGCTGAAGTTCTCGGGAACCACCCGGGATGGAGTTAAACGAAATATTTTGGGATTATTTGGACTGGAACCTCAGAAGGAAAGAACGAAACGAGGCATCCGCTTGAGGGGGATTCGATTAATTTCCGCAGAAAATGGAATGTTCATGATGCTGTGATTACGGGAAAATTACTAGACAAAAAGTACAGAAGGTTCGTATTTTGTAAATCATCAAAAAATTTTGAAAAATTTTTATCAAACCCGGTCCTTTTTGTAGCATTATTGCATCAGGTTGGGAAAACGGGTTTCGTTTAAGTGGCATCCACAAAGCAAATAGAAAAACAAAAAACCATTAACCTCACGTTCTATTTTTATCAAAAAAAAATGCAGGAACACATTTCCGGTTTTTTTGGATTCTCAAAGAAAGAAGGAAAACCCGACCCTTTTCTCGTATAGTTTCTTATTTGAAGCTTTACATGCGAAATCCTGAGACTTGGGGCTTTTTAGTCTTCTTGACTGTTTGAATTTTCTAGTGAATGAATCATTAAGATATACCATTTGGCATTTATAAATATAATTTTCACTATATTAGTATTTAAAATCCGTTACTGTAAGATCTCTATATGCAATGTCGCTTAGAAAGCACCTAACCCAAAAATTTTGTCGATTTTTTTTTTGGGGATATTTGAAAATAATCCACATTTTTTACATACTGGTTATTATTAGCGAAAAGCGGTGAGAATTTTCAAACATTTTCTATAATACCGCTTTCTTTTTATATTTGATATGTATAAAAATTTGTTACCCAATAGGCAATTATTCAAGTATTTCAATGAGATAAGATATTTCTTGGCAAAAAAAATATTTTTTAAAAGGAATAGGGGAAAAAATTTTTTTTTTTTTTTATATACAGACGCGAAATTTTAAGGGAAAAACCAAGGGGGATTCCCCTTTTAAAGAAAAATGACAGTTTCTATAAAATTTTGGTCCGCAAAGTTCCTTTTCCGATATAGGGGAAGCAAATTTTTTTTAAAAAATTATTTATTTATTGCCTAAAAACCGGTTCAATATGCAAAAAAAATTTGGGGGAGTTTAAGGGGTTATTGGTTTTTTTTACATGCAAAAAAAAAAGCCGGGTTCATCATTGGGATACGGGACGATCCCAAATTTTTTTAAAAAAAAATGGCCCCACTGAAAAAATTAAAAAATTTCCAAAAATTTTAATTTTTTCCGTTTAATTTGACAAAAATTTTTCGGCTTTTTTCGTATGTCCCGTTTTCATGGAAAAAAAAAACATCCTTAACGCTTTTTTCTCATTTTTTAAATTTCATTAGGACCCCTGGGGTTCCCGTAAAATTCTTTTGAATAAAAAATATTTAAAAAAAAATATAAAATTTGGGGTTTCTTAATTTTTTTTTTAAAATTTGGAAAAAATTAAAAATGATAATAAAAAAATTAATTTTTTCTTTTATCAAAAATAAGGAAAAAATTAAAAAAAAGGGGGAACTGTCAGACATTTTGGGGTTTATGGTCAAATTTTAAGGGAAAAATGGTTTTCCGGGACGTTGGGGTTATCGGGGTTTTTTTCCAGGACGGGGGGGAACCCCCATCACAAAATTTTTGGTTTTTCCCCCAACGTTTCTTTGTTACATTTAAAAAAAACGGCTGACTGGGGGGCCTTCTCGGGGAAGTACAACCCCGGAAAGGGTTTTAAGGGGGGGTTCTCGAGTTAATTGCGGGCCCCGGGGGCCCGAACCGATAAATTGCCAACATACTGAAGGGGAAAATTTCCAATTGCATTTTTCCCCTTAAAAAACAGCAATTGTACCGGGGTTTTCATTTTAAAACTTTTTTTTAATTACCAGAGTTTTTTTTTCCGGGGGCCTTTTTTCTTGGTTTTTTTCCTGAAAACGCCCAAATTCCAATTTTTTTTAAAAGGCGTTTTGTTTTTAATAGGCAATTTTTGGGGACGACAAAAATACGAAATTTCCATAAAAAAAATTTTGGGGGGGAAAAAACCAAAACAGGAATTTTGGGGAAGCCCATTTTCACCATCTTTTTTTTCAAAAGGGGGGAAAATTTTTTAAATTTTAAGGGTCCATATTCCCCTTCCCAAACAAAAAGGGCCCCTTTCCCCTTCAATTTCCTACAGGAAGTTTTACCTTTTTTTCTTGGAAAAATTTTTACAGCGGGGGGAAAACACTTCTGGTTAAATGGGGGCCGCCGGCATTATTGAACGTAATTTTTAGATATAAATTCCCAAATCCGGATAGGTGGGGGGGTACAACATTGGCCCGCTCATCTCCGGATTTAAACCTGTTTTTTTGGTTTGGGGGGGTTTTTTTAAATCATAAAACCCCTCCCACCTCCGTCGAAAATTTGGGGAAAATTTAAGGAACCCCAATTATACCGGGGGTTTTTGGGCAACAAAAAACCCAAATTTTTGTTTAATACGACAATCAATGAGGCGAAGAGTTGAATCTTGTATCACGTCTGGGGGGAGGTCATTTTGAACATTTTTTGTACCCCGGTCATTTTTTTTATTTCCGAATTTTCCCCTTTTTAAAGTTATTATTTAAAAAGTTTTTGGGAAAAGTATTGAAGAAATGAAAATACGCTAATTTTTTTTAAAAAAAAGGGCCCCCTACGAAAAAAAAAATAAGAGTTTTGGGTTTAAAAAGAAGCATTCCAAAAATGTTTTTTTAAATTTTAAATATCTCGGGTTTCCATTTTTTTTTAAAAAAAATTTTAGATCTTAAAGTATGCCCAAAGATGAACATCCCTTTTAAAAAATGTAAAAAAAGGGGAATGACTACCTTTTGGGGAAACCCCCAAAAAATTTCCCCTTATTTTCTCGTCCGGTTTCAGAGCAAAAAAAAAAGGGTTTTTTTAAAAAAATTTTTTAACGAACCGGGTGGAAAAAACAAGGGGAATTTGGGGAAAAAAAGTTATATTAAAAACTTTTTTTTTTTTCAGCAGGGCCCCTAAATTTTTTGCACTCATTCACAAACCCCCCCTGTATATTGATATAATTTAATTTAATTCGATAATGAAATAAATATATTCAGAAAAATAAAAAAAGGGCCCCACCCCATCTACAAGAAAGGGTTGAAAAAACATTAGTGGGAGGGATTCACTGAAAAAAAGGGGGGAAAAATAAATTTTTAATTTTTCTAAAAGGAAAAAAAAACATTTTTGTTTGGGGGGAAAAATTCAAACCTATTCGTTTTTTTTTTTTAAAATTCTAAATTAAAAAAAACCCCTTATATTTTTTTTCCTTTTCCAAAAAGGAAAAACCGGGCCCCGAAAAAAACTCAATTTGAAGGGGATCCATTGAACTTTTCCCCGAATCCTTTTTTTTGTGGACCCTTTTATTGTGTTCCTGGAATTGGTTCAACAATTTCAATAACCTTTTGCAACGTTTTTTTTTTTCCTTTTTCCTTTAAATTTTTATAGAACCCAATGTCAAAAAAATTTGATAAAAATTTTTCCCACAAACCACAACATTCCGCTGATTTCGTTTTTTTAAAACCAGTTTTTTTCCCCCTAAAACCCCATTTTCCCCCAAAAAATTTTTTTTTTGGGGCATCTTGAGAACCCCCAGATTAAGGTTGAAATTGTAAGTCACAAATGTTTTGGGGAGTTGGGGAAACGCGATATAAGATTTCGCCAAAAAAAATTTTCCCCCAAATTTTTCCCTCCGAAAGGTTTTAAAACCAATCTGATTTCTCATCCAGTGAGATTAATGAAAAGCCCCCTTCGTTGGAGGAGGGGGGAACCAGCTTTTTAAAGAATTCGGTTTTATTTAAAAAAAATCGAAATTTTTTTTTTTAATATTTTCTTCCCCTTTATAGATTGTTGTAAGGATATTTTCCCCGGGCAAATTTCCCCTTAAAATTTTTGAAAGTTTGGGTTTAACCGGTTGGAAAATTTTTTTTAAATATTTTTTAAAATAATATTAATATATATGAACTATGGTAACTGAATAACTATAAAATGATTTTTCTTTTTTTATAAAACAGGGTTTTTGTAATAAGTGTCCGATTTTTCGGCTTTTCCTCTTTTTTTTTAAGGGGGAAAAAAAATTCATACGCTTAATTTTGGGCCGGCCTTTTTTTGTTTGGTGAAAAAATTTTTTTTTTCTAAAATTTTTAAAATAAGCCTTTTTGGATAAAAAAATTTTTGGGATTTTTCAAACAATTGGAAAAATTCAAATTTGATCTTTTTTTTCCCTTAATCGGGGGGGGAAAAATTCGGTTTTTTCTTTTGGGGGTTTTAAACCCCGGGTCGAGTATGATCGTTTCTAGAAGAAAAACCCTCTATCAGTTTTACGAAAAAAAGGGCATGCAAAAGTCGCCCAAAAAGCAGCCTTTTCGAGTTTTTTTGTTTAAAAAATTTAATCGATGATGTTTTGAAAAAAAATTTAAAAAAATTTTTTAAAAATTTTTTTTTTTCAAAAAAAAAAATTTTAAACAATTTTTTTGAACAAAAAATAAAAAAACGGAACACTAGATATAAATCTAAAAAAAACGGATACCCACAAAATTTTGGGGAAAATATCCAGTCGAAGACGACAAGATAAAAGTTTTTATAAATTTAAAAATCACTCAATTATAAACAAAAACAAAAAAAACAAAAGTTTATCAATTTTTTGTTAAAATAAAAAAAAAAAAACCGCCAATTTTAAAAACCCCCAAAAATTTATCATTACCACGATAGTAAAATTACCTTTAAAAAAATTACGGAAAAAACCAAGTATCGGGGAAAAAAAAACCCCAAAATATATTTTATTACTATAAATATATTGAAAAAAAAAAGACACTATATTTGGGCTCATTTAAAATCACCCCTTTGTAGAAAAATTTTTATGAGAGCACAAAATTTTAAAACCCTTTTAAAAAAAATGTTCAAAAACACAAAAAAAACGAAGCAAATAGAACATAAAAATTTTTAATGGAAAAAAGGGGAATTCATGTGGACGGGAAAAACCATCAAACAGAGACAGTTCATTTGGGGAAACAAAAAAAAATCCAAAAAACCCCGAAATTTGGAACAATTATCAATTCCCCCAAAAAAGGGGGAACAGGCTGATAAAAAAAAAATGAACGACACCAAACCCCCGGAAAAACCAAAAATAATTGGGGCAAAACGAAATAAAATCCAAAAAAAAAAAAAAATAAAATTTGTTTAAATTTTCAAAAAAAAAAGAAACCCCCAATTTTAAACCCCCAAAAACAATTTTTCTTTGGGAAAAACCCCCCCCCCAAAAAAAACCAACCTGGAAATTCCCCGAAAGAAATTTTTTTTTATGCAATCCATATATTCCCAAATCACAAAAAAATAAAAATTTTGGAAACAATGGCTTTTAAAAAAAAACCCCCGGTATTGATGATATCGAGCAGAATTAATTTAAAAAGATAAAAGAGAAAAGGGTCCTTTTAATTTTTATTTTAAAAAGGATAAAAAAACTGGAAAAATTTCCCCCAAAAAATTGAAAATAGGTGTCACGGGCCCATATAAAAATTTTTGCATAAATTAAACCTTTTGGGGGGGAATCAAAGAAAAAAAAAAAAAAACCTTTCCCCTCTTTTTAAAATACCAAAAATCGTGAATTTTTGGTTGGGCCCAAAAATTTTTCGAAGATCATTATCAAAAAAGTCATCAAAACGCAGCCGGCATTTTTTGCCATCATTTTTCCCCCTTCACCTAATTCAATTGCTATTTTTTTTGGGGCCGACTAAAAATCTTTTTACTTACATTTTTTATTTTAATTTTTTTAAAATTTTTTTTTTATTTTTTTTTTTTCTTGTTGTTTCTGGTTTAATTTTTTTAAAAAAAGTTTTTTTTTTTAGTTTTCAGCCCTTTTTTTCCCCTCGGGGGGTTTTTTTTGAAAAAAGTTTTTTTTTTAAAATTTTTTTTGTAAAAAAAATCCCCCAATTTTTTCCCAATTTTTTGTTTTTTTCCCCCAAAAAAATTTTTTATTCACCCCCCTTTTTAAATTAACCGTTGAATAAAATTTTCATTTACTTCCATTTTTGGGGTATAAAAATTTTTTTCGTTGTTTTGGTTAGTTGATTTTCATTTTTGTATATCATTCCACCCTTTAAAAAATAAAATATACTGATTTTGGGGGAACAAGAATAATGTCAGTAAGCCCCCGGTCATTGCCAACTTTTTTGTGTGTGCTTATGTTCACGGGAAAAAACCCCCCCTTTTTTTTCTACCCGGGGGGGGCCAATCGAAATCCAAAATGGGGGAACCCCCCCCAAAAAAAAGAATCACCAAAAACGAAGAACCCAGAAAAAGAGGCCTGAAAAAAATCGGAACGGACCAAATTTTCAGAGGGGGGGATCAATACCTTTTCATTTCGCCCCCTTGGGGGGTGGATTTCATCTTAAAAAAAAGGGGAACCAAAGGGGGAAGTCACCCCATCCACTGAAAATGAATTATCGGAATCGACCCCCCAGTAAAAGTTATGCGTGATCCAAAAAAAAAATATGAGGAAAAAAAAACAAAAAAAAAAAGGGTCGAATAGAAAAACCCTCCCCCTTTTGGTTTTTTGGGGTTAAAAAAAGGAAACAAAAAAAATTTTCAAACTACACCCCAAAACATATTTTATACGTAGGGGCTGAGGGGCCGAATTTAAACTGCCCAAAAGGGAAAAAAACTTTAAAAAAAACCGGGAGTTTCAACAAAAACTTTTTTCCAAAAAAAAACCTACCATAAAACATTATAATTGGCTGTTAAATACTAAGCCAACTAATTTTACCCCATACGAAAAATTAAAGGTGATTGAATTACCAAAATAAAATTTTTCCCCCGGCAATTTTAACCGAAAATTTTGAATTATTCTTTTTTAGTTAAAAGGGGTTTTTCTAAAAACATTTTAGATAAACCGCAAAATGAAAAATTTTTTATGCACTCATAGGAATTTTGGGTTTTAATACAGCCAACATCCAAAAAAAAAACTTAATATCTTCAAAAAAAAAAAAAATTCCCCTTTCAACAAATCAGTAAAAAAATTTTTGTTTTTAAAAATTAAGGGGAATAAAAAAATTAACTTTGGGAATTTAAAAATTTTTCCAAAGGGGTTTCCCAAAAAATAAAAACCAAAAAAAACCCGAGTTACATAAATCATACGTATAATACAAGATTTTTGGCTTATCTGTCCATACAAAAACTCTGACAAAAAACCAAAAAGGGAATTAAAAACCCTTTTCAAATTTTTATACAAAAAATTTAAAAAAACGCACCGACTAAATTTTAAAAAGAAAAAAGGGGGAAAATTTTTTTCATTGCAGAATCACTCAAACATATATTAAAATTTATCCATTTTAAAAAAATTGAACTCCCCCATTTTTCTAAAAAGTAAAAATTTTTTATTTCCCCATTCATTTTGGGGAAAAATTCCCAAACTTTTTTAAACCCCTACTGTTAAATATAACCCCTCTCTTTTGGGGATTTTTTTAAAACCAATTTTTCCCAAAAATTTAATTTTTGGGGTTCCCCAAAAATATGTTTTAAATCATTAGAAAATATTTTTTTAAAAATTTTTAAAAATTAATTTAATTTAAAATTTGATAGAAAATTTTTGCAATTTTTAAATCCCCTTCCCACTTATTACTGTTTCGTTTTTCATGTAACTTTTTTTAAAATTTTTTCCCCAAACACCCAAAAAAATTCATCTTTTGCGGGGGTTAAAACCCAAAGAATACCCCCCCCTTTTGGGAATATTTTTGTGGGGGTTTATGGTTTATTTATCCTTTTTTAAATTATCTTCTTATCCATACCCCTTTCACCAAAAATTTTTTCTTGGGTCAAAAGTATGTATGTTATATAAAAAAAACATTTTTATCATCATTATTATTACATTATTACCCTTTTTAAATTTTCTGTGTAAATTCATTTTTTAAAAAGGTAAGAAAGGGAAAAAACTTCGTTCCAAAACAAATTTAGTCCCATGCCCCCAAATGGGGAAAATGTTTTTCCCAAAAAAAAAGGGGAAAAATTCAAAAAAAGGTTTTTTTTGGCATAATATGTCATATCGAACGGGTGGAAATAAGGGGGGGAACCTTTTTAAATCAGCTTTTTCCCCCCCTTTAAAAAAAAAAATCGATGTTATTTTTGGGGGATACCAGGAATTAAATGAAATTTTAAAAATTAGCGTTATTAAAACCAATGCCGAAATTTTTTCATAAAAACCCCCCACGTCTATTTCCCCCTTTTTGGTTTTAAAACCCGAAAAATTAAGGGGAAATATTCGTTCCATCCACCAAAAATCCCCTTTTTTAAAAAAAATGAACCCCAAAATTAAGGGGAAAATTTAAACTGAAAATTTTTGCCCCGAGGCGCAACGAACCCCTTAATCAAAATTTCCAAAAACCATTTTTAAAGAAGAATTTCAACAATGTCATAAATCGTTTTTTATCCAGAAATTATGACTGGAGCCCCCAAGCGAATTTTATCATATCAGTTGGGGGGGATATATATTATTTTATTTTCCCCGAGAGGATTTTTTTTTAAAAAACTAAAAAAGGGGAAAAGAAACGAACAAAATGAATATTGTAACGAACCCAGGGTCCGTCGCCTTACGGGGGCCCCCCACAGCGAGGGGTTTTCCCCCCGGAAAAGTTCTTGGGGAACCATCCAGGGGGGCCCCCCCCGGGGGAAACAAGGGAAAATTTTTAAAAAAGGAAAACCCCGCCGGTCCCCAAAAAGGAAAAAAATCGGGGAAAATCGAAAATTTCGTATCGGAAAAATTTTAAAAACCCCGCCCCCGAGACACAGTCTGAACGACCCCTCCCCAAAAAGGGGGGCATTTTTAAAAATTGCAAAAAATTTGGGGAAAATTTTAATTTTTGAACCAAGTTGTTTTTTCCCCAATTGGTGTGGGAATGAGATTTTGAAAATAAAAAAATTGTGGAAAAATAGTCAGAAAAAAAAATTGATAGCCCCTTTTGGGGACGCCCAAAATAAAACAGGGCCCCGGGGGAAAATGGAAAACCCTGGAATAAAAAACTTTTAACCCGCGCGAAACAAAAAATTTTTAAAAAAGGGGCCCTTTTTTGAAAAGGGGCACCAGGGGGGGAAAAAAAAAGAAAACCCCCTTGGGAAACAGAAAAAGGGGCTGGGGGGCCCCGGGGGAAATTTCCCCAAGGGGTTTTTTAAAAAAATGAAAAAATTTTTTGGAAAAGACGGGGTCCCCGTCAAAACTTTTGGGCGGGCCTTGCGGATTTTAAACGACGGAATTGAGAAAAGGGGAAAAGGAATGGAAACAAAGGAAAAAAAAGGGCCCAGGAAAAATTTTTCAAAAGGGGCTTATCAAGAAGGGGGGAAAACCCCCAAAAATTTTTTTTGAATTTCCGGGGGGGAAAATTTTTAAAAAGAATAAACTGGAAGAAAACCCCAAGGGAACCGGAAGAAAAGCAAAAAAACCCAAAAAGAACCCCTTAAAAAATTTTAAAATTTAGAAATTAAGGGGAACCCCAAAAAACCCCGTTTAAAAAATTTCCCCCAAAATTTTGAAAAAGTTAGGAAAACCAAGAACCCCCAAAAAAAGGAAAAGGGCTAAAAAAAAGTTCCTGGAAAAAACAGAATTAAAAAAGAAAGGTGGTATGGCTAATTTCTGGGGAAAAAGAAGGGGAACCCCTTTGGCAGAGAATAAAATTAGGAGCAAAAAAACCCCGGATAATAAAAAAGGGTTCATCGTTTTAAAACGAACCCCTTTGGCCCCCCCCGAGATGGTTAAGAAAAATGCAATGCGGGGTTTGATTTGAACTTTTTAGTTCAAGGGGGTTTAAAAAAATTTGTCAAGGTCATTTCTTTTTGGGGGAATTTCCTTTGGCCTCAAATTTGACAAAAAAAAAATCCAGGGGGAAAATTTACCCCCCCGTTTGGGGAACCCCAACCCCCAAACAAATGGATGGAATGGGGGAAAGAGCTTGACCCAAAATTTTGCTTTTGGGAGAAGCGACGAATATTCTAAATCCACCGCCCCGGGGAAAGAGGAACTATGGGGCAGCTGATTAAACATCTAGAATTTTGATATGGCCAGGCCCATTTGGGGAAAAGATAAAATTCCCCAAGAAAAAAAGCTGCCGAAAAAGGGGGAACCCCCGAATTCCGGACCATTGATCCCGGCCCGGCCCCCATATCCAAAACCCCACCCCCGGAAAAAAAAATGGGCGAAAAGGGGTTTGGGGGTTTTATTTTCTCCCCGACCAAGAAACCAGATGCCGCCGGAAAAGCCCCTCCAACACATCCTTTTTGAGCAATTTTGGACGCCTTTTCCGAGGCAGCAAAGCAACCGGAAAACCAAAGAAAAATTCAGAAGAAACCTACAGGACTTGGGCGCCATTGGGGAAAAGGTAAGGGCTTGCCCGGGGAAAAAACAGATAAGATGCTGAATTGTAAAAATTCGAAAATTCGGAGCAAAAGTCCAACATTGAAAACACACCTGATGCAGGAAAAAAAGAATTTTACGAGAAGGGGGAACCGGGGCCCTTTGGGGCCCGCCGGGGCCCCCGGGTTTAAAACGCATAGGGGGCCATCCTGAAAAAAAAGAACAGGGGGGTTTTTCGAGACGGTCCATCAATAACGAGCCTTGCCCAAAACGGGATACAGGTGCGACTAGGACAATTTAAAACCTTCCTTTTCCCGAACACCCAAAAAAATTTTAAAAAACTTTGGGGAACCCCAAAAACAACAGGGGGGCCCGCCACCGTATAGGGGGGGCCACCGATTGAAAAAACCTTTGGGGGCACTGGGCCCCCGGAATTTGTAGCGACATCGAAGACATGCAACCTCCGGGGTTAACAACGAATCGAGGGGAATTGGGGTTTTAAAGACGGCGTCCACGGCCCCAAGGGGGGAAAAGCTGGTACTTTTGGGAAAAAGGAAAATTTTTCCGTGGCTGTTGGCTGGGGAAATGTGCGTACCTTAAAGGGGGAAAAAAATCCCGGGGGTGCCCCCGGGCGGGGGGGGGGGCAGTAGACGGGGTGATGTTTGGGGGCCCCAAATTTTTAAAAAAAGACGAGGGATTGCCCCGGGGAAAAACCCGTTACGTGGAAAATTTTAAAGGACAAAAATTAATTTTCCGGACCTTAAAGAAAGGAACAAAAATTTTGGGCACTGCTCGCTTTCCCCTTTGATCCGGGGGGACGAGGTACGATTTTTCCAAACCCAACACCGGGGCCCCCGAACAGGAAAAAAATTGTTGCCATCTCTTCCAAAGACATAAAACCGCCAACAGCCCAAATAAAATTTTTTTCAAAAAAAACCGACATCTTCATACCGGCCAAAAGGGAAAAAAATGAACTAATGTTCCGCAAAAGATTGATACTGGGGCCCGGGCCAATTCCCCAAAAAAAGCAAGAAGACTTCCGCCAAGAAGGAAGAGGGGGCTAATAGTCACGAATATGGGAAAGAAGGGAGTTATCGAACCATCTGACAGGGCCCCCGGGCCTTTTCCAGCCACTCAAGGGGAAAAAAAGGATGATCGACACGTTTTTTGACTATCGCCAATTTAATAATGTCAGAAGAAGGGGGGTTACCCCCCCGAAAAGTTTACCCCCTTAAACCGCCATTGGTTCCCCCGATTTTTTGACCCTGATCTGAAGAGGATCCCGGGGGAAGTAGAACTGGCAGGGAAGATCGAGAAAAAACTGTTTTTAATTTGGGGCCCCGGGGTTGGGGGTTTTCCCCCCTTATGCCTTTTGGCCCCGTAATGCCCCCGCCCCCATTGGGTTTTTATGGAAACAGTTTTTAAGGGGGCCCCGGGGAAACGGTTTATATTCCGGCGAATAAAGGTTTTGGCAGACGTTGAGGCCCCCGGGAAAATTTTGGGGGAAGTATTTGGGTTTTAAACCGGTTTTAAAATTGGATTCCATCGTTCCAAAAAAAGTACGATACCCCCCAAAGTTTTTCTCGGAAAAGGGAAAAAAACAGGGGGGTAAACCAGAAGATCAAAGCTGTTAAAGGGGGCCCCATCCCGGGTATTTTTCCCCCCCTTTTAATTTTCCCCTTTGGTTTTGAAAATACAAAAGCCGATATGGCTGGTTTTTCCCCAACATCGCTAAACCATTACGCTCACGGAAGGCCAAAAAAGTTCAGTGGTCCAAGAATGTCAAGACTCACCAGGAAGCTGGGTTTTTAAATAACGCAATTGTTATCCCCTACCCAAAGGGTTCATTTTGAAGACGCCAAACGTGGGACTTGGAGCTGTCCTTTTCCAGATCCAGGAGGGATACAGGAGAAGGTCATTGGTTTTTTTCCAGCAAGACGCTTGAAACCAGAGGCAATTACTGTGTTCCCAGGCGAGACCCGTTAGCTGTTGAAAAGGGGGAAAAGGAAACTTTTAGGACGTGTACGGAAGAAGATTCCCGTTGAGAACCACTATGCAGCTCCCAAAAGTTCCCCTTACAGTAAAAACCCCAGGGTCAACCACGCTTGGATCGAGAGATCGGCAATCGTTTTTGGATCAACATCGAGCCGGAATCCGCTTCGAATAGTTTCCGTCGGAAGACCATGTCCAGATGATTCCCTATTGCCAGAGCAGAAGAGAAAGAAGCAACACTTTTGAACCGGGGGCAATGGGATGACAACGGAAGACAGCAAGATCCAGAAAAAACCAAAAAAGACTCCCACCGGCTGTCGTCCTGGAAGAAGGGCACCAAACCATCATGGGGGAAGCGCGGTTACTTCGCCGGCTGTTGAGTCCTATTTAAAAAACCTCTTATTCTGGCAATGGGATCCTAAACGTTTAGGCCGGGTATTGGTAAAAACAGATTAAAATTGTTCCCAGGAAAAAGGAGGAAGGCTGCGGAAACGAATGGAGTCGCCGGAAATTGGAGTGACGGGACCCCGAAAGGGGCAACGGTTTTTCGGGCCAATTCAGCTTTATGTCCAGGACTGGCGGTGGCCATGCGCTGCTAAATGGACCTTTGAATAAAGCCCAACCCCGATGCCCAAGGGAAACTGGTGGCAGCCCGTTCCGAGAGAATTATATCGCCGGCCCGTTTCCCTATCCGGACCACAAAAAAATACATCTTTGTGGCAATGGACTAATTTCCGGGAAGGGGCGGGTTGGGCCCTGCCCAACCAGGGAGGCCATCACCTGCCGACGTCTTGGTGAAAGAGTGGGGTATGTCGATTGGTATTCCAGTTTTGGGCTGAATTTGGATCAAGGGAAATTTCAAACCCAACCTTTTTTAGAAATTTTATTGGGTTAAAAATCCCAAGAAAGAACCAGGCACCATCCGCAGTCCTGAATGGTGGAACGGATGAAAGGACGATCAACCGCCACTTTGTCCAAGGTTTTTCCTGACCCACAAAAAAGATCGGGACCAGTATCTTTTAGTTCCGATTTTATTTGATCCGCAGTTCAAAGAAGTCAAAACCCCCTCAAACCCCCAGTAGGCCCGGGGAACGCGACGCCGATGGTTTATCCCCAGGGATGCGGAATTATACCAGCAAATTCAGGAGAATGGACAAAATCCAAACATCCGGGAAAATCCGGTGGGCCGCCATAAAAGAAGGGGAAGACCGCTTTAAGGGGCCGACGCTGGAGGATTTAAGTTATACCTGGTTTGCAAAACCCAAACGCCGGGATTTGGGTCAAGGGCTCGTGGAAGGCCCGCTAAAATCGGCGGGTTTTCGACCTTGTGTACCGAATCCATAAGCCACCCTGAGGGAAACCAAGGGTCGTCCATTTCAACAGGTTGGCCCTGCGCTGGAAACCATGACCAAGTTCGCCACTCGCCACCGGAGGATGATGACGTCCGAGAGTTTATGCCCTTGTATTCAAACGGGCAGAAAGTTCTTACATGGGAGTACTAGAGAGAGTCACGAGACCTTTTCGAGGTGCCTGCTGACTACGCACTAGCGCACTGTGGTAGCAGAAGATCTTCAATGTCCAGGGCATCGCCGTAGTGTCTCCAAGAAATTTATCAACTCCAAACACTGCGGGGGGGAATCCAGAATTGTGTGCCAGTTGAAGAAAGGCCAGAGAAACATCTACTACCCAGTTACCAGAGGCATTCCTGCGATAAACCGTCCTATGAAGATGTCTGGAAGAGTCTGCACCAAACTGATACTATGGTGGACGAATCTGGTGGATCTAGCAATTCCAAAAATTGTCCTGTGGTATTGATGGGTTGGACTCGGAGAGTCAAAGAAGATGCTGGAGGCGTATTCAGATCCAGCGGCGTCAAGATTTTGGTTTGCTGTAACCCTTTCCACGACCGATCATGAAGACCGTGGAGGTTACTTCCATCGAACTTCACGGTGCAGATATGGGGAGTCATGCAGATATCGTCACACTCAAGGATGAAATTTCGGACGAAATGTCTTTAAGAAGGGGCAATTAACGAACCTAGGCGACCCGTCGCCTCACAGGGTTGCCGTGACAGCGATGAGATCATCCCCGGATGTTCGAGAACCATCCAGTGCCCCTGCCGCGGAGCAACGGTCAATATTGGAAACAATTGGAACACGCCGGTCGCCAACGGAAAGAATTCGAAACATCGAGAATGCTGTATCGGAGATAAATAGGCAACCCTCAAGTCTCAGAGACACAGTCTGAACGAGCCCATACGATCGAGCTATACAGTAGCGTAGTAATATAAATTAAGTTGTAGATTAAGTGTGAAATAAATTAGTAGAACCAAGTTAAGTTTATTTACGTTACAATATCATAGTAAATATGTGCAAAATGTACAAAGTCTCATTTCTACCATTCTCTAAATAATCTGAACTTTGCTAGAGTTGTATATTTTAGGTTTCGTAGATTTTATGATAAAAATAAAAAATATTTTGGGGGAAAACGAGTTCCTATTCAAATAATGAGTTCAGATGGAATGTCTGGATTGAAATCTATAGAATGAATGGAAAATCAGTGTCATATTGTCTGCAAATACAATTAGGTTTTTATATTACTATTGGGGCAAATATTCCATTCCATTATTTATAAAATTCTGAAGTTGGTCGCTGAAAATATATAAAATAGTATATGGATAAAATATGCATCCTTGCCGGTAGGTATAAGCACTCTGAGAGATTTGGGTCGAATTAAAAAAAAACCACAAGCCGTTCTGATGATTGGGAAACCATGAAACAGCTGCAGGCTAATGGTCGCTTTTTGGAATCGAAATCTTTCTTCCGTAAATTTGTTTTGCGTGACTCTGAACGCACTAGAAGTACGACCTATCAATGCTGCACGAAATTTCGTGTCATTGGATTCCATTTCATTCATACTAAGATTCACCTCACAAATTATATATAGATATTATAGATATATATATATATATATATATATATATATATATATATGTATATATATATATATATATATATATATATATATATATATATATATATTTCTTTTTAGTATCTTGGGAAACCCTCAATTGTATAGGACTGGAGTTTTTTTTGGGTATTTGGTTCGTGGTAGGAGTAAACCAAATAAAACTAGTAGATTTTCATAAGAAGGGTCATACGCAAAGAACCATTTTTATTTTGGACCCTAAACTGTATAATGTTCTACCTCGATATTGAAAAAACTACACATATTTAAAAAAATATAAAGAATTAATAAAGCAGTTCGTAATTGAAAACAATTTGTTGATTATGACCATTTTGCGAAATAATACATACTCATTTTAACAAAGGAAAGTGAATAAAGTATGTTGCATGTGATGTAATGATAATCATATTTCAACGAACATGTACCAGCCTTTTCTGAAAATTCTCCGAAACTCTACGAAACGAATCACAAAACTATTTGTTGTCGACAAAATACCTTAAAATGTGTAATTATGCCGCCACGATATGGAAATAAGGTACAAATCAAGCCATAAGCGCTTAGGTACCTTCTTTCAGTCTTTTGGTGATAAAATATAAAATTGATAACATCAATGTACTGTATACTCTTTGAATAAAGTTTGAATAAAGTTTGATTCAAGGGATGTGACGTTTCGCTTGAGAATTCTAAGCTTTATCTGACATTTTTTTATAAAACTGTAATGTAGAAAATATGGGGCTAGGTTGAGTTCCAATTTCTTGAATGGTTTTTTTTTTGGTTCTCACCTATAAACACAATTTCGGTTAGCATTTTAGGGAGCCACTTAGGACACAAAATTCTTTTTTTCTCTTCATTTCGAGAAGGGTTAGGTGTAATTTTTCATAAGTGGTTAAAAGTAGAAGCACAATTATTTTGGTTTTTGTATGCACAATGTTGTTATGATGAAAAGGGAAACATTCTCAATTGAATATTGATAGAAAGATTTTTCTGTGAATTGAAAATCCACGATTAAAATGAAGTTATTTTTTGTGAATGTCTAACAGAAAATAACTACTTCCCCGGCTAAAGCCACGCTGGACATTGAACTACATCTGATGGATATTCTGAAAAGGCCCTAGCTCAAAAGAAAAAATCTGAAATTGAAAATTTGCATTCTCATTCAGATAGTTATTTGATTTTCTATTCCAGTGTTAATTGAGAACTCATGAAGATGAATGAGGCAACGAAGAATGTTTTCCGAAAGAGAGTACTCACCAGAAATCATTCGTAACATTGACGCAGGAGAGACATCGCATTCACTAGGTCTTCAATACATTTTTGTCGATGAAAATCTATTTCACGCTTCCACGATCATCAGGAAGACCGGAAGAAATGGGAAACACATTTTCAAGAAGCAATCTCATGGAAAAAGTTAGAATCATTTCTTTTGGAGAAGCAATCTCATGGAAAAAGTTAGAATCATTTCTTTTGGAGAGACATTTTGAAATTCGTGTTTTCTGACATTAAAACCTGTCATGGGGTATGATAGATTGATTTGTTGAAAAATAAACAGGATAAAATCAGATGTGGAATCATCTGCGACTGAAAGATAAACTTTAGTCACTATCTTCCATCGTCAAGATAACCTCTTGTGGGGAATTCATCCCGTTTATATTTTCAACAAATCAAGTTGTTATGATATTCTGTCGCAGACGAAGGTTCTGGTATATTTTGTTGGTTAGTGGTTAGGATAAATTGACTTTTTCAGATGACATTTGACACTATTTTCAGGGCTTTTCATGTTCTTTGGTTTTGCTGTGTATTCGTGCCTCTCTATTGTCATGATTTTAAACAAACAAGATGGTGGAAATTATGGTTTTTGTGTTCTTTACGACGAATGGTATGAGGTTAAGGTATTAGTGTTATTTGAGTCTGTCTGTGTAGGGGGGAAAAAGGGGGGTACTTGTGGGATGACGACTTTAAATGATTTTGTGATATAAATTACTTAGGTTTTTTATATCTGTTTAATGTGTAAATTTTAGTTTCATTGTAGTTGAATTCATGGTTTGTTGATTTTTTGTGTTTGTTCAAGGCTGTTGCTGCATTTTTCGTATATTTATGTCCATTTATTCTGTTCTCCAGGAGTTGGGATGTTTGACCGATGTATACTTTGTTACAGTTTTCTCCATTACATGGAATTTGGTATACAATATGCGTGTTATACCCTTTGTGGCCGATTTGTAAGTTGTACGGTCTTATGGTTTTGGATAATTTTTCAGAGAGCCCTTTTATATATGGTAGGCCATTGTGGATATTTCTGGGGGAGCTTGACGTTGTGTTAATTTTTTGTTGGTTGTAAAATTTATTTATTCTATTTTTGAAAATACTGTTTATCATAGTTCCTGGGTAGTTGTTGTTTCTCAGGGCTTTTTTGGCTTTTTCTATTGCATCTGGTCTGAATTTTGGATCTGATAGGGAGATAGCTCGATTCCCTAGTCCGATGACAACTGATTTTTTTTGGGCTAATGGATGGAGCGATTCATAGTTTAAATATCTGCCCGACCAAGTATCTTTTGTATACCAACTTGTTATCAATGTGTTGTTTGTACGGACTAGGGTCAAATCTAAGAAATTGATTCTGTTGTTTTCCTCATGCTCAATTGTGAATTTTAATTTTGGATGGAATGATTCGAACATATTTTTGACATAATCTGCTTTTCCATTTGGAATTATTAGGATGCAGTCATCTACATATCTGCGGTAAAAGGGGAGAATGAAATCTAATTTGGGTATGATGGTGTTTTAGAGTTGTTCGATTACGAGTTGGGCTATGGCACTTGAGATGGCAGCACCCATAGCGCAACCTTCTATTTGTTTGTGAAATTTGTTTTGGTATTCGAAATATGTTAAAGTGAGTGTATATTCGATTGCTTTTTGGAACTCAGAGGTATTGTGGTGTCGTCTTGGCTTTTTCCCCAGTTTTTTTGTGATGATATCTTGTGCTAATTTTATGGGGATGTTAGTATATAGTGATACGATATCGAGTAAAATAAGCATATTGTATACCAAATGAAATAAGCATATTGTATACCAAATTCCATGTAACGAAGAAAACTGTAACAAAGTATACATCGGTCAAACATCCCAACTCCTGGAAAACAGAATAAATGGACATAAATATACGAAAAATGCAGCAACAGCCTTGAACAAATACAAAAAATCAACAAACCATGAATTCAACTACAATGAAACTAAAATTTTAGCCAAAAAAAAAACCCAAAAAAAAAAAAAATTTATATTACAAAATCATTTAAAGTCGTTATCCCAACCCCCTAAACAGACTAAATAAACTAATACCTTAACCCCATACCATTCGTCGTAAAGAACACAAAAACCATAATTTCCACCATCTTAGTTCAAAATCATGACAATAGAGAGCAGCACGAATACACAGCAAAACTAAAGAACATGCAAATCCCTGAAAATAGCGTCAAATGTCATCTGAAAAAGTCAATTTATCCTAACCACTAACCAACAAAATATACCAGAACCTTCGTCTGCGACAGAGTATCATAACAACATTGTGCATACAAAAACCAAAATAATTGTGCTTCTACTTTCAACCACTTATGAAAAATTACACCTAACCCATCTCGAAATGAAGAGAAAAAAAGAATTTTGTGGCTCCCTGAAATGCTAACCGATATTGTGTTTGTAGGTAAGAACCCAAAAAAAACCTTTCAAGGAATTGGAACTCTAACTAGCCCCATATTTTCTATATTACAGTTTTATAAAAAAATGTCAGATGAAGCTTAGAATTCTCAAGCGAAACGTCACATCCCTTGAATACAAGATGAAAATCTACTAGTTTTATTTGTTTACTCCCACCACGAAGCAAATACCCAAGAAAACTCAATCAAATTAATAAATTAATTAAAATTACTCTCAAATCCAAATTCATATTATTTTAAAAATAATAATCTTAAATTATATTTATTGTAACCCATTTCTTCTTTCTCATAAACTACACCTTGATCTGATTTATTTCTATATATATATATATATATATATATATATATATATATATATATATATATATATATATATAATATAAATTCTTCAATTCTTTCCCTACCAATCTGAAAGACGTTTCAAAAATCATATATTAGGTCGTGATCATTTCCATGATCTGATAGATTGACCTTATCTGAAATAGACGCTAAATTACCAATTAACTCATTATACTCCAAATATAAAGTGAACCTTAATATTATCGTTAAATCAGTGTATGTTTGTATGTGTGTATATATTCCTATCCACTAGTACTTCTTATTTTAGCCTTTTGTATCATGTTATTTTCCTGATTGTTATTCATAGCCTCTCTTGCTAATATTATGAGACGATTCTCATTTTAATTATTATTATATATTATATGGTATGTCATACTTATACTATATCGAATTAACCCAATTATCCATAATTTTTATTTTTTTATCACATACAAGTGCTTAACATATCTTGTCTGTGATTATTGTTCATTTACAGTATATTTATATGTTCCAAGAAAACTCTGAGTCATAGTTTTCTTGGAACATTCCATTCCACTCCACTTCGAGATACGATGGATTTTTTCACAAAGTATATTTGTACAGTATCGGAAACATTTTATCTGGGGTAAAGACAGAAATCTACACGAGCAACAAGGAACGCAATGATATGATAATACCACATAAACAAGAGAGACGCACTGCTGTGCGCCCCTCCTGTTACCCCACCCGACGCATCAACTGACCACGTGGCAATGCGACACAGCGCACAGCTTGCCGAGCCGTGGTTGCGAAACCACAAGATCGTGACAATTATTACCTTTTAAAACATGCCGCCTATTTACACAACCGCAGAGAAAGTACAATAGATTCGGCTATTGTTGGCCCAAAATGGTGGTTTGTTCGAACATTTAATAAAACGTCCTGAGCTGACCGCCGGGACCGCCCTGATTCTCCTATCTCTGCAAGCTATTCTTTACGCTCTCATGAAACCACCGTATCCAAGATAAATACTTTCCGATACTGTATGTATTATTATTGCATATACTTTTCATATTGCTGGTTTTATTAAATTTTTTGTAAATAACCTTATTATTATTATATGTAGATCTTATTTAACGGAACTTGAAGAATATGTTATGCTACCCTTCCAGAAGTATCTCTGGCCAAAACGACAAGGTCATCGGCATATGCTGGAAGCACCACCTCTTTCAATGCTGTAAGTTATTCTCCAGAAGCCAGTACAGGGGGGGGGTTAACACTTCAACTTGTGGGCAATCTCTGAAGCACAACGATCTCGTTCTGAAGAGAGGTGATAACTAATTGATTTTGTTCCTAATAGACCGGGAGATGGTGACACAAAATATTAGGTCATTTGTACCAGTATGGCGGTTCTTCAGGGGTCTAATTACGGAATGACAAAAAAGAAATTGATGGTCATAGCGCTGGTACCGGCGGCCCAATCGCGTGGGCGTTAATCGAACGTGTCGGAGTGTCGAACGATTTGTTCCACAAAAATGCTTGTATTTTCCGATAGTCGATAAAAAAAGGAGTAGGCGGTATCGTAATGCCATACTTCTCCGGTGTAACTTACAGCCCGCCATACCGACGCGAATACATTGAAAAAAACAATTCAACCATTTGTACTAGGCTAATTTTTGCGCTGCTGATCATCGTCGAGTAGCCATTCACGGAAATCACCTTGCCATACTTTTCCGACGGTTCCCAATGGCCGCCATACCACCGCAAGGGAGTAAATTTTTTTTTTCTAAACGATTTGTACCAGCCTAAAACTTTTTTTAACAGTTCTCTGTATGATCATAAATAGAAGTCTGATCATGCCATACCTGTGGGAGGTGGCGAATATGTACAATAAAACTTGAAAAATAACATCCTCACCAGGGAATTGAAAGTTTGAAAGTATTTAATGGCCATTCAATTTTCGGTGATGTGATAACGTCCCAATCATTCTTCTTAGGCCATAGAAAGTATCGTAGAATCATCCAAGTGGAATGATTCCTCAGACAAATAATTTTCAGAGTTCTCCCGATCTTCTAGAGTTTTACAAATATCGTCGTGCCAACGTGAAATCCGGCATAATTCTTCTATCACCTCTGACTTTCGGCAGAAGTTAGAGATAAACGTAACTACAAACATTTGTCGCAAACTTTCCACGAAGACCGATATTTCTCCACAATCCGGAACTCAACTTATCTCGAAGTAGATCGAATTATTCTAGACATTCGAAAATTACTTTGCGACATTTGCACCCTGGTTATTCATTCGAGAATGTAGCGGACCGAAATAATATCACTTAAAATCATAGAACACTTGCTCCATCTGATATCAGAAATAAATCGTTATTCAAAGTTTGCTTAGATTCAATTCGTAATTATTCCAGCTCTCTTATGATTTTCTCTTAATAATTTAAGATAAAACACCGACCTAACGCTAGAGTAAACAACTGAGTGATGGAGAAAAATTAGTGAAATAATTATTTTCCTAAAAAGTGCCGAAAGTGATACTTTCCCGCACGTGACTGCCGTTAACCCGAAAGACGCGGAGCGAAGTTCGGGCAAGCAGTCAAGTGCGGGAAAGACACTTTATGCATGAGTTGGGAACATTATTTTTTCTACGACCGCATACAAATTTAAAAAGCATATTAAAAATATATATATATATATATATATATATTTATTTTTTTTATTTCAACATACAAAACTTTAAATGAAAATCTACTCATTATTATGAATACTAATATTAAAAACACAACTTGTTGCATTCTGCAAATGAGTAAGACTAGCCGGTCCAGCGGAGTTAGTTAGTGGTAACTGGCTGTTCAGAGTAACACCAGTAGATTGCAAAGTGCATAAAGATGATGGAGATGGCATCGGTTGCAAAATGTTAGTACATGAAATAATTTTATTTGAGATGGTTTTCTTCTGTTCTTCGTAGTCCTCCAAATAACCTTCAGCAGTTGACTTCCAGCCTTCAAGACGTTTTATGTTGGTTAACCCCTCGCCTGAATATGCTAGAAACGTTGCCAAGGAATGTCTGAAACTGTGACCTGTGTAACGTTCTGGGTTAGGTAGGCGTAAATAGGTAGCGATATCTGCCGGCATCTTACTATCTGTCACTTTGACGACGCTTGGTCTTAAAACTTTGACGTCTTGATGATATACCTTAGTTATCATAGCAAATCTCAGGTAACCATACTAAACCACCTGACACAGCTTAGTTTAATTGTTATGTGGATTGATTAAAAAACATATTTATATAAAACTATCCCAATTTTTATTTTATTCCAATAAATAAAAAATAGAGAAGCAATAAAAAAGTCTAGGTCATATTGAATATTCAAACCTGAATTAGTAAGAATAGTAAAACTACAGGTGAAATCAATGAAATGTATATAATAACGTCAAAATTGACATATCTTTATTTTCCCACACTTTCAAAACTCAAATGCGTGCGGGAAAGTGGGTAGAAACGCACGGTCGCTTAAAAAATATATTTTGATTTATCTTAATCATAATGTTATAGAAAAATTAACATTTTCACTAGAGTTCATTTATCATGTCATTCATCATTGAATGCAAATTGATACTGAAATAACTGAGTTCCTATGGGGGAACCAATAATAATATTTTTCAGCACAAACATTATTATTTTCATACTTTTTTTTACCCAATGAGAATTATTTGGTGACGAAAATACGAAAGACGATTTGTAGTTTTACCCTGCTATGTTTTCTACTCGCAACTATCATTGCTTAATTTGTTACAAACATTAGAGAGCAAACATTTATTGTGTTTTTTTCGTTTTTCACTTGTAACATGAAAACTTATGGAAATCTCGATGCTTTCAATGGACGAATTGTAGAGATCAAAATACACGACTCGATCGTATTATTAGTAACAGAAAAAACCGGACAAATATGTGTTTTTTCAAAAATTCAAACCTTTTCCTTTTGTTTTTCGTCGCTTAAATATAGAAAAAAAATAATGGAAATAGCCCTCAAAGGAAAGTGTTAACCGTGGACACGTGTTTCGGGCTTTCGGCCCTCATCAGTCCCCTCGATATTCCTCCCTTTCATCTTTATAATCCTGGACTCGGATGTCACGCAGGTAGCTACAGCTGTCTCCGTGGTGACGTTGGTTGTTGCCCTGGAATGCGGGGTCTGCTAACCGAAACCACAAATATGCGGCTGGCTTCTGTTTTTTGACTCCGCTGATTTGTTGTTTACTACCAAGTGTTGTTCATCCTTGCACTTCTTCACCGTACTGATGAGGGCCGAAAGCCCGAGACACGTGTCTACGGTTGACACTTTTCTTTGATGGCTATGTCCATTCTATTTCTTCCATTTTGTTTTCAACAGTGCCCTCGATATTCCTCCCTGTCATCTATATATATATATATATATATATATATATATATATATATATATATATATATATATGTATATATAATTTTTTTTTTAATTTGGATGCTTTCAGTGGCTCATAGGGCTCAAAATTAATAAAAAAAGATATCCTCCAAATTTCAAGTTAACCCATGCCTCTGCTATGTAAATTTTCCATCTAAATAACATGGGTTTTTTTCCACTGAGTAATCCATTTTTTATTTCGGTCAAAATAATTGTTCGAAAAAAACTCTAAAACTTGTCAGACTTCAACCTTATTATAATGGCTATCTTCTAGAATTTTCACAGATTTTTAGTTCTGAGAATAAAGAATAATTTATCTAAAATCTGTTCAGATTCTGAGAGATGGCTACTATGATAAGGTTGAAGTCTGTCACGTTAAAATGTTTTCGTACAATTATTTTGATCGGAATAAAAAATTAATAACTCAATGAAAAAAGTCATGTTATTTATATGGGAAATTTATATGGTAAAGAAGCACGGGTGAACATTAAGATAGAGACATGAAATTTGGAAGATATACTTTTTATTTATTTTGAGCCCCTGGGAGCATTTAAATAAAGAAAAATCAAAATAAGGACCAGCCTAATATATTAACTGATGGTATATTTGGGTTCTTGAGACCATGATGTCGTCCTAGTATTTCTATTGATATCTACCTAAAACGGCCCCAGATGAAAAAGTATAATGTGGCTGTACTTATTTCTGGATTTTTGTAGATTTTTCAAGAGCATAAGTCGCAACATTCTATTGAAAAAATAAAGATATGTCATGAATGGATGAAAATTATCATTTCAGAGAGAACAAAAATAACGATACTTAGAGAAAGTACATGAAATAAGAGTTTCCAAGGAAGTGTTTTGGAATCTAGTAAATGAATTTCAACATTAACCGTGAACAACTGCAGCATATTATTTCATTCTCACATGGCTCCACCTATAAAAAGTCATGAATTTAGTCACACTATTCATGTGAATAAAGAAATATGAGCGGCAATTTTTTTCGATTGTATAAAAATGCTATGGTAAATGTCAAAATTTTACGTAACATTCACTCAAAATTGAAAATGTATCGTTTTGGTTTATGTTCCATATGAACATATAAGCAAATCCATCCTAGAAAATAACAAAAAAAGTGAAGGGTCTCTCTGGAGACATGGTTCTTGTTGTTTATGAGTAATTGGTGGTTGTTAAAAATAAGTTGAATAGAGCACTGTCAACTGACTTCACAACATGGCGGTCATCAGCTGATCGGGTGCAACAAGGCATTTGAGTGTGTGTGGAGATCATTGTTCTTTGGGTTTGTTGAAGATTTGTTGTGATTTTGATAAACTTTGTAGACATTTAGTGAACATATTATCTGTTAATATAGTGTAAGATTCCTCTTTCCATTGAAACATCCAATAATTTTGCTAATTATCCTATAATTATGCCTCTGGAAGGAAATCGGATCAATCTCATGTGCTCGTTCTGATTGGATCGGTTACTACAACCCATAACAGCACAAAATGTCATGATGAACCTTATCAAATCTAAAAAAACAAACAATTTTGGTGTGTTATAATTTTGCACTTATTTCATAATATTCACTATGAATTAAGGATCACAACAATGTCAAGAATATTTTTTTATGATATCGTTTTTCTCATAAAGACACACGTACTCTAATGGAAAAAGCTTGGCTTGACTCCTCATCAGCTGGTTGACAACTGTCAGATTACGTCTATTAAATGTTGATAAACATATAAAAATTATTGGTTTATTTTCACATTAGCGAAGTGACAAATATGACCGGAATCTTACCAAATGCTCTTGTGGTGTTCACGAAATAATCTCTTTCTATGACAACCTCGATAAATGTTCATTTTATAACTGTAACTTCAATCATAAACAAGCACATTTTGTACATAATTTCATTTTTGCATCGGTTGCTAGGCAAGTTGCTAAGCAACAAATGCGAAATGGAATATTTCGTGTTAGGTCTAGGTTTACTCTAAAATCACGACGACTACGGCTTGTCAAATTATGACGTCCAGCGACAAATTGATGAAATGTCAGCAGATCGTTTCTGTCAAAGTTTTAGTAGGTAACGAGTAATTTCATAGTTGTTTTTTATAAAAACTATTAATTAAAATGGAAACTGATAGTGATATTGACTTAGATTCGACACCTCCGAACATAATAGAAGCAGCGAAGGTAACAACACTGAATTTATTACCAGAAACGTCGAAGAGTATGTATCAACGCGCTTATAACCTTTTTTTGGAATGGAAGGTAGATCAAAAGACAAAGTCGTTTTCCGAGAACGTTTGAATGGCTTATTTTGGCGACTTAGCCAAAAAATTCAAAAGTTCCACTTCGTGGTCACACTTCTCAATGCTGAGAACGACTCTTAGTATCTATAATGATATAGATATTGCCAAATATTTGAAACTGAAAGCATTCCTCAAGCGGCAGTCTAACGGCTACAAACCCAAAAAGTCAAAGATCATTACAGCAAATGACATCGATAATTTCATTGAACAGGCTCCAGATGAAATATATTTGGCAACAAAAGTAAGTTTTATATTTCCATTTGATGAAAAATATGTTTGAGTAAACTAATTTACATTGTAGGTTGCATTAGTTATGGGAGTAATGGGTGCATGTAGAAGACATGAATTACATCAAATGAAAATAACTCATTTCAATGATCTTGGTTCAGCTGTTTTAGTAACAATACCAGACAGTAAAACCAAAATAGAACGAAATTTCACTGTAACTGGCAAATTCTACGAAATTTATAAAAAATACGCAAATCTTCGCCCTCAAAATGCTAATGGTCTATGGTTTTTCATTAATGATCAAAAAGGAAAGTGTACCATTCAGAGAATAGGTCTGAATAAGTTTGGAGCTATGGGAGAAGACACTGCCAAGTATTTAAAATTGCCAAATTACGAATTATATACTGGGCACTGCTTTCGCCGATCCTCCGCAACAATTCTTGTTGATGCTGGAGGTGACATAACCACGTTAAAACGCCACGGTGGCTGGAAATCTACTACAGTCGCTGAGGGATATATTGATGAATCGAAGAAAAGTAAGCTTGACATAGCAAATAAAATTGCAAATGCAATACAGAACATACCATCAGGCATACCAACGAATTTAGAAATGGAAAATCGCGAGAAGCCGTCTACTTCAACGTCGACAAATTATTAATTTCGAAAAGAATTAAGTATTCAGCAATCAAGTTCTTCAAATATGATATTCAATAATTGCACATTCAACTTCAATTGAATACATACATACATTTATAGGCTTCTATTTCTGTGTACCTATTAGAAATAGCAATAGAGAAAATATTTACATATTTCTTCAATTTATATTTTAATTCTGATAGAAAGCCCATTAGCGGCGAATTCGGAGTAATGAAATATCATCAGTTCATTTCTTTCAAAGTTTTTGCAATGCATGCATGTATTAAACGTGAGCGATATGTTGTCATAGAAAAAGTATAGTATGCAACTCGCAACAAAATGGCCATTTTGCACTCGTATGAATTGCAGCACTTGCCTTCGGCTCGTGCTGCAAATTTCATACTCGTGCAAAATGGGCATCATTTTGTGCTCATTGCCTAATATACTATTCTGAATATCACTCGACTATGACAAAAAGAGACTATTATTTTCTCTAATTTATCTCGAGCAAACTTCATTTCGAAACAATTCAATTCGACCATATGAATATTAATAATCAAAGAATAACTCTCTCGAGCTAAAGCTCTCGGGCGTTATTCAGATTATTAATGTTCATATGGTCTCATCAAATTGTCTCGAAATGCAAGGTACTCTCGATAGAATTTTTACGAAAATAATATTTGACATAGTCTTGAGATATTACCTGCGAATATTGGACTCGAGCAATATTTGGATCCGGATATTTTGTTCAGTCTATATTAGTGGAAAACTGAATAAAGTTACTTAATGCCATCTGCTCTGTCACATAAAACGAAAAAATATAGGAAAGTGCCTTAAAAGTGTTTGGAACTCAGATGGATCAGTTTTATACCTTTAAGTTTACCGAGATTGTCAGGATGAATGAACCTGGAAAGAGAGTTAGATTCTAGTTTAATGGATTTCGGAACTGCAAATACTCTGTGGCAGGCCATTTCCACCTGAAAATGTGTTTCTTCGGAAAATTGGAGAATTACTAGAATCTTTCTTCTGAAGTTTGTTTTTTAGGTCTCAATTGATATGAAAACATTTATAATAATAGTTTTTCAATACTCTTTTCACTAATGGATCATTTATTATTGTTTTTTTACTATGTGTTTCCGATACAAGTGATGAAGAACATAAAAACTTTTTAACAAAAAATTAAACCGACGAAATACGGAACTGAAAAGTAAAAAATAGAATAAACCTTCTTAGTCTCAGTAACCAAGCTCCTAAAGTAATGTAAGTAACTAATTTTGAGTCGGCGCCAAACAAACAAGCAAATGAATTAGGGTAAGGCGTAAAATAATGGCATCGAGTTGCGCGGTGACATTCTGATAATTGTTTTGAAGTAATTTAATGATGTTCGTTGATTGTTTGTTTGGCGCCGACTCAAAATTAGTTACTTACATTAGTTTAGGAGCTTAGTTACTGAGACTAAGAAGATTCATTTTATTTTTTACTTTTCAGTTCCGTGTTTCGTCGGTTTAATTTTTTGTTAAAAAGTTTTCATTTTTCAATTTTTTATGGCTAAAATATACTAATTACTACCCACTTGTTTTTTGATTACTTCCAGAATACTTACTTACCCACCTTACTTCAACTATTACCAGTTAAATAATATGATTATCTATTGATTTTTTCTTTTGAGTTAGGGCCTTTTCAGAATATCTATCAGATGTAGTTCAATGTCCAGCGTGGCTTTAGCCGGGAAAGTAGTTGTTTTCTGTTAGACATTCACAAAAATAACTTCATTTTAATCGTGGATTTTTCAATTCACAGAAAAATCTTTCTATCAATATTCAATTGAGAATGTTTCCCTTTTCAACATGAATACCCCACAAGAGGTTATCTTGACGATGGAAGATAGTGACTAAAGTTTATCTTTCAGTCGCAGATGATTCCACATCTGATTTTATGAACATCCTGTTTATATTTTCAACAAATCAATCTATAATACCCCATGACAGGTTTTAATGTCAGAAAACACTAATTTCAAAGTGTCTCTCCAACAGAAATCATTATAACTTGAAATTATTATAACTTTTTCCATCTTTGCAAAGTGAGATTGCTTCTTGAAAATGTGTTTCCCATTTCTTCCGGTCTTCCTGATGATCGTGGAAGCGTGAAATAGATTTTCGTCGACAAAAATGTATTGAAGACCTAGTGAATGCGATGTCTCTCCTGCGTCAATGTTACGAATGATTTCTGGTGAGTACTCTCTTTTGGAAAACATTCTCCTTTGCCTCATTCATCTTTATGAGTTCCTAATTAAGACTGGAATAGAAAATCAAATAACTATCTGAATGAAAATGCAAATTTACAATTTCAGATTTTTTCTTTTGAGTTAGGGCCTTTTCAGAATATCTATCAGATGTAGTTCAATGTCCAGCGTGGCTTTAGCCGGGGAAGTAGTTGTTTTCTGTTAGACATTCACAAAAAATAACTTCATTTTGATCGTGGATTTTTCAATTCACAGAAAAATCTTTCTATCAATATTCAATTGAGAATGTTTCCCTTTTCAACATGATTATCTACTTTTACTATTTGTTGTAATATAAATTATTTTTGTTGTTCTGGTTAGTTTATTTCACTGCTTTGTATATCATTCCATCCTCTCATAGAATATAATGGTTTTGACAGGTGTGGAACAGAAATAATGTCAGTAGCGATCTGTCATTGTCAACTACGTATGTGTGTGCCAATGTTCATAAGTGAAAAATCAATTATCCCCTATTTTTCTACCCGTAAGGGTATATAATTCCATTCGAAATCTAGATATAAGGTATACCCTATCTATTAAACCCTGTACAAAGTTATGCCTGATAGAATCGGTTAACGGACCAGAATTCAGAGGGTGAGTGATCAATATCCTTCATGTTGCTACCCTTAGGGGTGGATTTCATCTTTTAAATTCAAATGGGACCACCTTCGAAGTACACCCTAACCACTGAAAAAAGAATTATCGGAATCGACGCCTCAGTAAAAAGTTATGCGTGATCATACATTGAAAAAAAATGATGGAAAAAAAAATACGGGTCGACTAGAGAACCTCCTCCTTTTTAGTTTCGTCGGTTAAAAATTGATGAACTTATCGATTTCAAAATGTATTTCTTTGGGTGCCATACCTTCTTCGCCAAAGATATCAATTATTTCTCAAATATAAACATCCACGAATAGTGATACTCTCCAAAAAACTCTAGAAAAAATTGAGTTACAAACTGGTGAGTGCATATTAGTTAAAAACCTTTCACAAAAAAATAGTTCACTGCTCAACTCAATGGATTTGGAGAACAAAATGAACAAAAACAAGCCACATGGAGGATGCAAAGTGGAGAAATTAAAACCCCAATAAAAACAAGAGCCGCAAAGAAGTTTTTGTTAGACCGAGATTAAAATTTAAATCTTGTTAAACCCACTTTGCTACGAGCGTTCATAAATTATATGAAATTGGTATGAAAATGTGCTGTGGTGATTTATTAAAGTATTCATTACAGTCAAAGTTTTTCCAGACGCTCATTCTAATGGAAACATATTTAGTAGTTGGATGTGTTCTCTGGGTAGAGCAATGAAAGTTCTGGAAGATCTTTTCTGATAAGTCTTATATACCGGATGAACACGATATGTGCTATGAACTCAAAATACGCATAATGCCCAGAGCATTTTTTAAATTATCTACGGGGCGAATCAAAATTAAAATCAACTGTGATTTTAAATGGTATCCTGTATATTCTCATAGTTGTTTTAATGAATCTCAATATCTTCTTCATAAGGTGCTGATCAACAATTTAAAAAAAAATCTGCATTCATGGATTTTATTGATTAATTTTCGTTTTATTGAATTTTACTGTATAATATTGATTAATTTCCAATAGAAATTAACACATTTTATTATTACAAATAAAACTTCAAAAGTAGCCTGATTAATATCACCAGAATTCATGGATATATTCGTATGTAAATGAATCATGATTGTTTTGAATAGGTGAATTCTAATTTGAAAATTATTGACCATAACATCGTAATTAACATTGAAATAATTGACCCAGTTGTTGGGACATATTTTTTTAGGACAAGAGGTGGGACTTATACCTATTTCTCTGTGTTTTACTTCACCATTTCAACTCAAAATATTTCCATTACTAAAATGAATTACACCCGCATTGCAAAAAAAAATACATTTCAAATTCGGAATAATGTAGAGAAAATATCAGAGCAGCAATGAGATTGTACCGAATCGACATTCAACAGAGAATTATTTTCTGAAGTAGGAAGCTAAATTTAGGATAGAGGAAAATTCACCAATTGTAAGTGGATAGGTGGAAATTCAAGTATTAATCTATGTAGAATTCGATAGAACTGCATCTGTGGGATAATTTGTACTACAATGTAACATGAATAGAAACTACCCTCATTATCGCAATATCTCACTTTTTGACCCCAGGCGCAAACAGAGGGGTGTTATAAGTTCAACGAGTTTATCTGTCTGTGGCATGGCAGCTCCCAAACGGATGAATCGATTTTGATTTGTTTTTTTGTTTGGAAGGTGACTTGATCGATAGTGCTAGCTGTGATTCAAGAAAATTTGTTCAGCTGTTTGAAGATCATCAGCTCCTTTCTAGTTGATGAAGGGATGTAAGCAACATCCAGAGGTCTGCTCGATTCGAAATTTGATATCAATCAATAATATTGCAAGAACATGGTGAACTCGACCTGATGCTGCAGCATCACCTGAAATCTGCAGGATACCCAACTCCTCTAACTTACAGCAGATGTATCGTGTTTGGGCTCAATGAATAGGTTATATAGATAGATGGTGATCGGGGTCTGATGATGGAGCAGGAAAGGGAAATGAGGATAAATTGGTGGGGGATTCTGAACCAGTTTCACTCGTTCAATATATATGAAACTTTAGTATACGATGTAGTACCAATTGTGGCAAATTAGTGTATGAATGTAGTTTCTCAGTTGTTTAACAATCCAACAAGCTACGTGTCAAATTAAAATAAATAAAAGTCCTATCTCCGTTGATAATAGTCATAAGAATACCGTTCTTGTACGACATAGCTCCGCGAAATAAAAACTACCCAGATAGTAGTAGGTATTTCTTTCAAACCGTTGCAAAACATTGTCCGAAGCGCGCCGCCAAACGCCTAAAACACGTCGCTCGCCCCACCCGCGAAACCCCGTTCGAAACGAACTTGAAACGGCGAGGATGTGAAATCACCGCTGGGATAGAGAGAGTCGTTCGTCCGCAAATAGAGCACCACGCCAAAGATTATTGTTCTACGAACAAGATCCCTCACAGAACAGTTAGCGCGAAAATGAGATGAAATCCTTGAAATTTACTACAATGTTTACATGTCTGTCAAAAATCAGATGACTGCCCGATTTTTCTTGAAGATCTGGTGATTTTTCCAAAGTGATTTCTTCGTAAACGGCCTTTTTGGGATCTTGGAAACTTCCACGAAGGAAGAAGAAAAGGTAGGAAAGTGGACTGATGTCTCTAGTCGATGAATTGAAATTGAGGGCTTTGGAAAATTTCCCCGATGACATAGTTTCATTAAACTTTCCGATACAAACTATTACCAAGCCATTCACTGCCCATCTCTGCCGGACTATTACCTCTCTAACAACCTGAACAAAATCAGAGAGTTTATTGTAGATATCATAAAATATGTTGATGAAGTTGAGAAATCGATGAATCATGGTCTGCGACAGTCTAGGCTGCTTCCAGCTATCTTAGACTGACTTATCCGGAAAAGGTGGGCCCTACTAACAAAGGCGAGTAGAGAAAACAATCTAAATCAGTTCTTCTTTTATTTTTCAGTAATACCCGCATGAGATAATCGGAAGAGGGGGATCTAAACCAAGAAGTTGGTCCGAAGAACAAGGCCCACTGTCAAGATCGATAAGGCTAATGACTATTATTAGTATACTTATCACTTTTTAATAAACACATGAATTCCACAAGTAAGCGTGGACTTTCCATTCTATGAAGATATCTTGACTTTGGCTAGTGAATTCCGAACCATCACAGAGGATTCCATGGCTATTTAGAAAAAAATATCCACTATATTTAGAATTTTTCATCTCCAAATAAATTATACTTATAGTCAGAAGATTGTCATCTCATGGGCAAATGGAAGGTAGTTCAGAGAAGATACAAATTAATTCATACATATACGAGTCATTTTACTACGAAGATAATTGGAGTTCTGGCAAGAAGATGCCCAAAAGCTGAGACACTATCAGTTTCCACAATTTGGTTTCTTTCACTCAGATAGGACTCTAACCAATTGAAGCTTCGTCCTCTGAAGCTGTAGAGATGAAGCTTACGTAACAGTCAAAAGCTTTAGATATATCACACAACATCGCTCACTTCCTTCAGACTAGAATATAGATTTTTCAGAAAGCGAATTTATTTATTGAAATTATTCATTCGAATGGGAATATTTTATATTGTGAAGTATGCCAACCGAAAATTCAAAAGTGAAGAAACTAGTAATAGAAGGACCAAGAAATTGAAAAAGTTACAGATAATACTGAAGCACAAATAATTCAAATGTAAGTTTGATATATTAGAAACATATTTTTTCAATGTTGTATTCCTACCAAAATGAGTCTTTACATCATTCAATATTCAAAGTTTAATAGCACAAATATAAATATGAAGTGAAACATGTTTCAATTTTTCAGAAACTCCAAATTTAGGATTACTGATGGTATTGTCAGGATATGTCTGGGGATATTAAATCCCATTGTAATTACTTTTTTTTTAAATAGCATATGATTTTGTTCCACGCCATGTTTTCTGTTTCATGTATTGCTCACAAGAATGTATTCCTGTACAGTACTTACATTAAATCTCTTGAGGAAACAGAATAGTTTTGACATTGGCCCACGAGACAGAAGTATCAATGTAAAAATTGATTTCCCCGATATTTCAAAGGATGCCACAGATAAGAGGGGAAATTGAGGTATGCTGATTTCTGAAGGTAACATAGATGATGTCATAAAGGCGAGGAGAGAAAACAACCTAAATCAGCTTTTCTTTTAATTTTCAGTAATACCCGCATGAGATAATCGGAGAAGGAGGGGTATCTAAACCAAGCAGTTGGTCGGAGGAACAAGGCCCACTCTCGAGATCGATAAGGCTAATGACTATTATTAGTATAATTATCACTTTTTAATAAACACATGAATTTCACAAGTAAGCGTGGACTTTTCATTCTATGAAGATATCTTGACTTTAGCTAGTAAATTCCGAACAATCACAGAGTGTTCGATGGCTCTTTATAAAAAATTATCCACTATATTAAGAATTTTCCATCTCCAAATCAAATATACTTATAGTCAGAAGATTGTCATCTCATGGGCAATTTTTTTTAACAAAATTAAATATAAAAGTAATGATAAAAATATTTGACTTGCTAGTTACAAGATAAATTACAATCACAAGTGGAAAAAAATGATTACAATGGGAAAAGATAGTTCAGAGAATATACAAATTAATTTATACATATACGAGTCATTTTACTACGAAGATAATTTGAATTCTTGCGATAAGATAGTCGTGTTGTCTGCCAAAATAGTGAACATGTCTTAATTTGCCCAAAAGCTGAGAGACTATCGGTGTTCACAATTTGGGTTCTTTCACTCAGATAGGACTCGAACCAATTGAAGCTTCGTCCTCTGAAGCTGTAGAGATGAAGCTTACGTAACAGTCGAAAGCTTTAGATATATCACAAAACACTGCATCGCTCACTTCCTTCAGACTAGAATATAGATTTTTCAGGAAGCGAATTTATTTATTGAATTTTAGATCTTTAGCAACTCTGCCAGATATACTAGAATTATACCGTTTTAAAAGTTAGGTTCCGTTTTGTCCCTGGAAAACTTAGGTCCAAAGTTTTGGCGCTGTCATAGTGACAAAAACACAGTCCTTTATGGGATTTTTTGTGTATGCATTAACTTGTCTAGTATATAAATCACTACACTCAACAATAACCTGTTTTCATCACATTTTCGTCAATCCTAGCGAAGTATCCATGGAATAGATAGCTTGTCATGAAGAACTTAGCAAGAACCATAAAAAATGTAATAATGTATTTATCTGAAACCAAAGTTTGAATAATTACAATCTAATGTAGACCTTTTTGGTTCGATCGTCAATTGCAGATTCAGTAATCCGGTCCTTTTTGAGAATTTCATAATTCAATATAAATAAATTGACCTAACCTAACCAACAAAAATGGAGTCCATATGTTATATATCCATCGTCAATAAGTGAAACTCTTCGACGCATTCTCAAGACTAAAACAATCATTTATAAATCATGAAATGTTGAAATTTCATGCCTATATAAATGAGAAAATATTCTCTTAATAATTCATCCCATTCGAAAATCTTGATATTTCCTACATTTTTTTAATACGAAAACACCCGAAGGTCCGAAGCGTTTTCTCGTGTACGATCCCCGACACTTGATGTCACATGACAGGTTTTCCTGACTCCTAATTGGCTAAACCACATCTATACCAATCTCTGATTTTATGAATGAAATCAAAAGTGACAGCATTTGGAGGATTTTGATACGATTTTACTATTTCATTCATGAATAGGGTAAGTGATTTCTCTTGTTACTCTACTCTTTGACCACGCCGAGAATAGCAGCCCGAGCCAGGACTACCCGAGAGCCGACGAGAATACACGAAGGGAGTTTGGTAAATATACGGAAGGAGGTATAACTTAAAGTAACTGCCAAGGTGTATTTCGAAGCACAGTTAATGAGAAGTACCATTCCGGAGGGAACAGTAAACGCCACGCGAGAGACAATAAATGTTCACGTGAGTTGAAGTTCCAAGAACCGGTGAGCATAAGCTTTTGCAGATAAGCAGTTCAGACAAGTGTGTGTGTGTGTGTTTGTAAAGATAGAAGAAAACTGTCACTTGGGTAGCAAGACACCTAGTACGTCACAGCCGCGCAGGATAGCGGGATAGAATTGGAACATAGCGTTACTTGAGTGGGTAAATAGCTGAAGCGAAAGAAAGCTGTCAGTTGGGTAGCAAGGCACCTAGTACCTCACCACACTAACAGCCGCGCAGGATAGAATCGAAATCCTTGATTTGGAGCTTTGAATAGAACAGATTATTGTGCAGTCAGCACCCAGGTCCAAAACCCAGTCAAGGGCAATTGAAGACTACCCTTTTGGCCCCTTTGTTTGAGTCAATACTGTACCGATCCCTGGAGTGTTCATTTTCTTCACTGAGACTGCCTGGAGCAAAGTGGCCTTTCCACTATAAGAGAAGGTGGCGCCCGAAGCAATTCCGAATTTCATAATAATGCGACAAGATCAGGTTGAAGGGGAAAAATACCCTTACAAATGTTTAAAGTGAATGAAATCATGCATTGCCAAAATCTGCAACTGTAATAATATTCATGAAAATACAACTATTGTCAGAATACGCATAATTCGGCAAGGCAAGATCTTGTTCGCAATTTCGTGTTTCGTCCCGGAAACTATTTGTGTGAATGTGGGGACAGAGTGTCGATCCTAGCATGTTTACCAGTTATATATAAAGTTTTTAAAGCATGAAATTAAAAAAAAAACCGACACAAAAAACTTCTAAAGAGTTAAAAATAATGTGTATTGGCCCTTCAAGTTCAATATAAGTACTAAAATTTCGATCCAAGCATCATCGCGTCGGGGGACCACTGAGTATATAAAATAAAAACAGTATACATCTGAAAATGATAAAGTAAAAATTATTACCTACTGAAACTGCTGGATTACAGCAAGTTCGATAACCTTCAACCTCATAGTATCAATTTCAATGACCGAACTGCATGTTGGTTCGGTATTGTTTATTTCTCAATACATATGCAATGAGCCCTGTTTGGTTATGTTTAATGTTTATGTATGAGCAGCATTTACAAATTCCAAAAAAAATGTGTAATTTGGGGTAGCATCACTTTCAAGCAAAATGATAATTGCGACTGAAAATAGATAGTTACAAATACATTATTTCGAAAAAACTGTTTTCGATAGCACCAAGAATTATGATCGAGCCCTTAGACGTGAACAAAATTCAATCCGTAGCCACCCCCTGGAATTTCATAGTTTGTCTTTTGGATCACAAATGATAAAAATGAATACTTATCAATCAAGCATCTGCAATATGTTCGTTGTACTACACTTTCTAGAAGGCGTTTTATTTGGGAACAGCCCACGTGTTACGAATACGATACAGCTTCGGTGCGCGAAGCTCCAAAAAAACCTTTTGTGACATAATTAAAATTGTCTTCTTGTTGACATATTTGCCCTTCTTACTGATCCGGAGATCAATAAAAATGAAGTAACGACCTGGGTACAGCAACCTTGAATTTTATAATGAAAAAATTGTAATTGAGGTACCAAAAATTTGTGTTTTATTTAACATTAGGTAATCCTGAAACTGTTTGGCGTTATGTAGGGTATTTAATGAATTATTTCAACAAGGCTGTATTATTGGAAGAACTGTTCATTTCACTATTTGAGAAATGCAATTGGGAACCGCCGCAAAGAAGGCACCACCTATTATCTGTATTCCAAAATACCAAGATGGTGACTTTTTTTTTTATTACTATAACTGCAGTGTATTCATGTCTGATGTTTTTACTGTTATAATATTATTATGGCTTCGGAGGCCAGAAGTTCTGAGTATTTGCTCTGTTTCCATCATTATATTTCCACTCTCGACTATTTTACCACGTTTTTATTAGCTCGCCTATGAATCTGTCTGGTACAAATCTTGCAATCCATTTTAAACTAACTTTCCGATGAGCTAGATGCTCTCTGGGCACATGAGATCTATATATTTTGATTGTCCACAGTTCCACAGGAATGAACCTCTTACAACTGCTGAGCTATTGGACGAATTGGAACGCTTAGATGAAGATGATGTGCCGAATCTCATTTATATAACACCACCCAACGACAATGAAAACGAAAGTGATAAGGATTCAGGCGACGAAGACTGTAATGATTCTAATAAATTGAATCCTCGTCAACTCCAATCACAAGCTGAAACAGATTGACATCAAGATGAATATGTTAATGATGGAGAATCTGAAAAGGAGAGTGAGATTTCTGAAGATGTTTTAGAATTATTAGTAAAATACACTGTGATGTTTTCGGCAACGAAAAATTATCGCCTGGAACTTGGAAATGAAGAACTTCTATTATTCATTGCTATACTCTATCTCAGTGTATACGTTCCAGTTCCAGCAGAATGGTTTGGGAAGCACGAGAAGATTCTCGAAATACTCTTATTGTGAATTCAATGAGGCGTAACCGATTTGAAGAAATATTCTGTTTCATTCATGTAGCAGACAACAACAACCTTGCCAAAAATGATAAAATGGACAAATTACGGCCACTTATCAGTGAAATCAACGAAAAATTCATTAGATATGTGACTACTAGCTCATATCTTTCGGTTGATGAATCAATGATACCCTAATTTGGACGGAATGGGTGTAAACAATTTATTAAAAGTAAACCCGTTCGTTTTGGATACAAGGCGTGGGTTTTTGCGTTTCCTTCTGGTTATTGTCTAAACTTTGATATATACCAAGCACTTGATATCGAACGTAAAGATTCGAAAAAATTGGGCCTTGGTGGAAGCATTGTCCAAAATTTTGCAAATTTCCAGAAGTAGAATTCTCTGTTTTTCGACAATTTTTTCAACAGTGCAGCTTTAATTAGTCGTTTTTATAAAATGGGTTTTGGAGAAACCGGAACAGTCAGAGAAGATCGGACTGAGAAATTCCCACAGGAAACTGCAAAAAGAGGGACAGGGGAACAAACGAAAGTTCATTTGATGAAATCAATAATGTTGTCTGTGTTGGGTGGACTATAGCGTCGTGACAATGTTGTCTAATGAATATGGTGTGGATCCTATAGGAAAATGTTCTAGGTACTCCGACAAAAAAAAGAAAACTGTCGAAATCACGCAACCCCAGGTAATGAAACAATATAATAAGTTCATTGGGGGTGTCGATCAGATGGAAAACAATATGGCAAACTACAGAATTGCATTCCGTGGTAAGAAATGGTATATACCAATTTTGTTTTGGATATTAGCCAGAAAATATGGTGACAACTAGAATTCAGACGGCATACATGGGTTAATTTGCGTAGGCGTATTACCTTTCAAAAACAAATTTTCAAAGACATTTCGATGCTCGATTTTTTCTATTTCCACAAAAACACTCGCATTGACTCACTCGAACGATCAGCGTACTTGACCTATATTAAAACGAAACTTCGGGCAAACTTTTCAAAACTCTGAAACGTAGCCATTAATTTTTTTTAATGGGCTTTTAGAGGGGCATGCTGTATATTTCTCATGTTATCTATGGCTTCAATCGGCTCAACATCTTCAGAATGTATGGCGGGCAAAGAAATTATTTGTGCGAGACAGAGGCGATAATATGGTGCCTAAGTACGGGGAGAGGCGCGGCGGTTCATTATGGCCATACCCATAATATTCTTATGTAAAACCATTAAATTCCACTTCCTTCCGGCAATTCGATACCATTTCAACCCTTTTTTATGGGCATACTGTATAACAAACAGCGCTTCACCAGCTTTAATCTCCATAAGATAATGGCATTCTTCCAAAGCCGGAAATCCATCTGCAAACGACCAACTTTAAAAGTGCAATTTCCTCCTTATTCTAAAACCTGCCGCAACTAAAAGGTATAAATGGGGAAATGGGTAATCGATTCCGGAGAATACTCCAGGGGTATTAGATAGGTTGGAGGAAAACCGTTTATATCAATGTAGCGTGAGATCGAACCGAAGGACAAATAAAATAACCTAACTAGACATACAATAACGTATCTGTTGAGTTTGGTGCACTAGAGTTTTTTTCAAATTAGTTGGTTGGGGATAAGATCAGCATATGGAAGAAAAACTATTATTTTTCCGCCAACTTTTCGAATTTAATTAATTTAATCATGAGGGCTCTGTAATTATGAATTTTTATAAATAAAAAATGTTTTTTTTCTTGCCAGGGTGTATTATAAAATAAAAGAGCTTGGTCAAAATACTGGAAGATTCTCAGCGAAATTAGTCTCTATAGTTGATAATGTCAAAATTATGAAATGAAAATCTTACATAATATACACAATACGAAAACAAATTATACGGGAAGATTAGTAGCTTCAGAAACAAATGTATACTGAGGTCAAACTTCCGTTAACATTATTGGCAAGGTATATTACATACACAAAAACAGAAAATCGCTGTAAATTACCATTGGAGTTTTTCAACGAATTCATAGTTTTTTTCACCCTGTATGCTCTTTCAATGTGAGGTTTGTTCGTTCGTGTTGATGAGGTGCCATTTGACAACAGTTTATCTACCTTGGACACACAAAACTCATAGCTAATCTGTGACAAACCAGTACATTATTTTTCACGAAAATGGTTCCGACTTAATGACTGCAGTAAAACTATCTTGGCGATCCCTTTGTGTAAACAAGAACTTGGCAATAAACAAGCAAAGTATAAAGGGTCGGACTACAGATAATTATGCATTTACTGTATTTAATTCAATAAGGATTGATATTCTAAGGAAAACAAGTAATAATAATAATAATAATAATAATAAATCGCCTTCATTCATATTTTAGGTAATATGAAATGGTGAAGTGTCAGCTGAGAGCTGTTTTTCAACTTTACCAATTTGTTCAACAAACAATTTGAAGAAAAAAAAATAAAATAAACAAGAATAAATCGATCAAATATACAAATGCAAACAGAATATAATAGTGGTGGCAGAGATTAATATTTCATAGATATAACAAAAATAAATACATCAATGCAATTAATACAATAAATATACCCACACACATGAATTTACATACATATTCACATTAAACACATATATACGCATATAAATAACTACTGAATAATAATACTAACTATTAAATACATGACTCAGGTTAGGTTTACATGGCAAGGTTCGTGAGACGTTGGGAGACTAAGATCCAAAGAAAAAATAGAAAGTTTGAGTCTTCTTTTGAAATTAATTATTGAATAATCCCTAAAAGCAGTCGGAAGATCATTATGAAGCTTGAAAGCAGTGTAAATGAAGCTTCGTTTATAGAGTGAGGTGCGATGCTTGGGAATCTGTAAAGTCTGTTTTTTCCTAGTGTTAACATTATTATGCTTTAGGAATCTGAGTTTACCATATATATATGGGGGCTTCTACGTTTTTATAATTTTATGCGTAAGAGTGAGAGTATGAAGTTTGAACATTTTATCTATTTTCAACCAACCCAATTCTGTAATTTTATTAGATATTTGATCGTATTTTCTGAGACCACTGCAAAAACGAGCACAAGAGTTTTGGATTAATTGTAACCTGTTCAGATTAGAGTTCATTATTGCAGACCCGTAAAGCTGGTCACAATAAGACAACTTTGAAAATATTAAGCTTTCACATAGTTTAACCTCAATTTGTTGAGGAAGGAAGTGCCTGTGAGGAAATAGTTGTTTCAGTGTGCCAAAAGAGGTACTACATAGCATTTGGATATGTTTGGAGAATTTGAGCTCAGAATCAAACCAAACACCCAAGTTTTTGCATTCCGCGGTTGAAGGTATAATGTCGCGATCAATTGATATGGCGAAGTTTTGCTCAACCAAGGCCCTTTTAATTCGATTGCCGAATAACGTCACCGATGATTTGGCGGCATTCAATTTCAAATTGTGTGCGGAGGATATCTTAAAAAGATTTTCCAAATCTTTGTTGATTTGTGTAGTGCAAATATCCGAGTCCTCATACTCAAAGTCGATATATATTTGGGTATCATCAGCGTAGTGGTAGATTTTGCAAGATGTTATGAATTCATGGAAATCTGATATATATATAGAGAGAATAATGATATCTTCATATTGATTCAATCAAATTAAATAACCTTAATAATAAACATTTTCAAATACTAGTTATATTCATTTACATTTATGATATTATTCTATAGCTACTTCTGTTTCGCTGTCATTATCTTTGTCAAAATTAATTATTATCCGTTCAATTATATGATCCAGAGTAATAAATGTATTTTCTACAGTTATTATTAATACGTGACGGACTGAACTATTCCAACTATCTGGGGAAATATCATTTTCTTATTATTTCTACAACACGAGAATTTTTTTTATTGCTTTATTTAACGTCGGCCTATTTCTGCGACCAAGGATGAACACCGACGCCGGTGAGCACACTGTCCCCCCGGAAAATTTGCCGAATCCTCTGTTGTTTCAGAGCTAGGGTTCTTCAACGAGCTCAACATCTATGAAATTGGGGCCGCCATCTTGACGTCCCCTCGGAAGGACGTCTTACCTCGTGCTCATTGATAAGACGCCTGCAGCTGCAAATACGCTACTACGCTACAGTTGTTAGTGCATTTAAACCCACACCTTCCTTGTCAGTTGGTCACCCATCCAAGTACTGAAGGCTCACAATATAATTTAAATTCAGAAAAATAAATTCTGACCTAACCTTTGACTTCAAGTGGTGCCACACATGCTCTAAGGGATTAAAAATACAATAAAAAGCTGGGAGCCGTATAGCACTGTATATTTTCTCTGCGTCACAAACAAATATTGTTTTATACAAATTGTCTTTAAAACTTCTGGAAGTAACTTTTTGTATAACAATCTTCAAAATATATCATCATCATTCGCCTTCGGCAAAACATTTGATGGAACCGGCATCTTCACGCTTCTGGGATATGACGCCATTCTTTCCACTGTAGTCAGAGGTAGTTTAGCAAATCACATATTTCAGTCGCAGCAGCACTAGCGTTAAGTCCTCTGTTGAATAAGGAACTATATATAGTTTTTATAATTTCCTTAGCATCGACAGATAAATGCTTTTTCTTCACCGGAAGACTAGAAGAAGCACCATCAATGTTTATCCTAAGATGCCACATAATGATGTTTTTTTTATACGTATTGTATTTGGTAAAATGATATAGCGTAATAAAGCTGAACACTTCCCGTGAGATATAAAGATTATCATTTAAAAAATAATAACAACTAATATTGGCTTATCGAAGGTATTTATGACATACAGGTAGTTTTACTGCAGCCATTAAGTCGAAACCATTTATCGTTAAATAAACTTTCCAAGGTAGCCGTGATCAGTCCTGGCTGTGTGGTAGAAGACTCACTGTTATCAATCGGCAGATAAATTATGTTTCAGTTCGTTTATGTATTAATTAATATTCGGCTGAAATATCATTCAATTGTTCATAGTAAATTGTTAGTGGAAGCGGAACTCGCTCAAAGAAAACTTTTTTCATAAACATTGTATATAGATGTTACGAACAGGATCTGTTGAAATCAGTAGGTCAATAATATTAAGGCATTATTACTATTTTGAGTATTTTTTCAACTATTTTAGGTATAGATTGGCAATTTGGACATATATCATGTAGAATTGAATGACAAACTTGGAGAATAGTATTTTTCTAAATATAAATATAGCGTCGTCAGACATGTTTAACAATAATGTTTTACTTTTATTATGTGCTTTAGTTCTGGCAGGTTCAAAAAGGTTTGAAAGTTTTAATTGCCTAAATAGCCAAAAGCAATTCAATTTGGAAAGTAAATTATCCGAGAAATATATACTTACATATGGGAGGATACTCTTCACCAGGGGATAGTAATTTTTCGACAGCTTCCGGAAGACTGTACATATGTTGATATTCTAGTCGTGGAATGGGAATATACAGTGCTAGTCAAAAGTCCCCTCCCCCCTCGTATTTTTTGAACGGGTATACTTATAATAATGAAATTTGGAGGGTGGAAATAAACGGATGTAGGCTTCTCAACTGGTCATAACAGGTGACGCAATAGTCATAAATGACGTCACAAGGCCACTTGACCAATAATTTTAAATGGGACCCTATGGCAAGTGACAGCTCGTTTGAAAGGTATTGAAAATACCTATTCAGTCATACCAATTTTGTTTGGGTTTCGGCTGATTTTGATTGATAAATTGAAGAAATACGAAAATTATAGTTTCGCATTTAATTAATAAAGATTTAAGAACCAGTTCTCATAATAAGTGTTCAAAATGTGCTCCATCTACTTCCTGGCAGTAATGCATCCTATTGCTAAACTCTTGTCGTACTCGTCCCAGTGTGTCAGCGGAAATTGCCCTACATTCTTCAACAATTCGTTGTTTCAGAATGGCAATACTGTCAGGTGCTGTAGCGTAAACCTTAGATTTCAAGTACCCCCATAGAAAAAAATCTAATGGTGTAAGGTCCGGTGACCGAGCTGGCCATTCGATCGAACCTCGTCGTCCAATCCATCTACCACGATATTCTTCATCTAGGTAACGTCTTACTGCACCGTAATAGTGTGCAGGAGCACCATCTTGTTGAAACGTTATTTCCAAGTTGTCGAATTCATCTGGATTATCTTCTAGAATTTCAAGAATTAACGCCTCAATATCATTTTGTAACATCTCCAGATACAATTCACCGGTTAACTTAGCATAGAGAAAAAGAGGCCCAACTATGTGGTTTCCCAAAATACCTGCCCAAACATTTACTTTTCTGGAAATTGAGTATGTTTTCACGAAAGATGTGAGGATTTGTGTCACTCCAATACCTCACATTTTGAGTGTTAACATTCCATTGAGAAAGAAAGTACTTTCGTCACTAAAACAAATTGTCTGTATGTAGCCTGGTTGTTGGTTCATTTTATTGGACATAGTTTCACAGAATTCTAGTCTTCGGTCGGGGTCATCATCTGAAAGTTGGTGCACCATTTTTAATTTGTATTGATGAAATTTGTTTTTAGCCAACACCCTATGTACTGTCCTTTGACTGACTTCACAGATAGACGCAACTTGGGCTGTGGAAGAAGTAGGGTTTTTTGTCATCACTAATTGTTGGTCGACCAGATCGTTTGGCATCTTGAACACTACCTGATGCTTCAAACTTCCGAAGAAGCTCCCTCAAATAAACCCTCGATATAGGGCGATCGGGGTACCTCTCATTAAACAGTCGTTCCGCTGCATGGAAATTGTTTCTACATTCACCAATTATTAAGATAGCTGCTACTTTGTCGGCTACAGTACGTACCATTTTGCCTATGTAAACACTTAAACGTCTCGTTAAACAATAGCTTAGGTAAATTTTCAAGGTATAAACACTTTTGACAAGTAGAGAATTCAAAAACGTCAACCTTTTTGACAATTAACCAGAGGCGTACTTTAAAATCATTATTAATTAAATGCGAAACTATAATTTTCGTATTTCTTCAATTTATCAATCAAAATCAGCCGAAACCCAAACAAAATTGGTATGACTGAATAGGTATTTTCAATACCTTTCAAACGAACTGTCACTTGCCATAGGGTCCCATTTAAAATTATTGGTCACAGTGGCCTTGTGACGTCATTTATGACTATTGCGTCACCTGTTATGACCAGTTGAGAAGCCTACATCCGTTTATTTCCACCCTCCAAATTTCATTATTATAAGTATACCCGTTCAAAAGATACGAGGGGGGGAGGGGACTTTTGACTAGCACTGTATATTTCAATTTGCAAAAATATTTCTTTATAGGTATATATATTTAAAGGAGTTCGACAAAATGACCAATATAATCTTTCAATTTCTCAATATATTTTCTATCGCCTTCTCCCGAATTTCTATTGTTTTTTTCTAGTTCCCAGGTGATCTCATAATAAATACACTACCACATAATCTTCAATAACTAATGTAATTTGGAAATGTCTGATCGATTTCTCATATGTTGATATGATTATGGCGTCCTACCTGCCAAAAAGCTACATTCCATTTCCAATAAAGGATAATCAGGATTTTATTGTTTTTTTACAAATAAATTATTTCAACTGGAATAATAAATCGATAAAAAACAGCAACCCTACATTTGGAGACAGTTGATTGTCCTGTAGTCATTTGATTGTTGCGGTAGCCTAAAATAAACCATGGAAAGTAATATGTATTTATAATATTATGGAATTCTTGATTTTCTGCTGAATTCCTCTGAAGTGTAATATATGTCAAGGTGGAAGTGGAGAAAATGGGAGAAAAGATATTCTCCACGTGGCGACAAACGCTTCGGCGGTGGCTAATGTGTTTACCAGCGGCAGATATTTACATTCGCGAATATATCAAAGGCAGCGCGTGTTTCCAAACACGACGTCTCGACAACATTCACTTTGGTAATTCGGATTCGAGAAGCGACACGGGTTTTTTACTGATATCAAGCGCTTGTTGATCTCCACAAAGTATAAAATATTGAGTCGTTCAGAGCACTCCAATAATACAATGGGGAATGGAAATAATCTTGCAATTTTTAGTATTCGCAAAAACGTATCCGGCATCTTTCTCCAGATGGATGGAAAAACCGAATCGAAAAAAAAACATCAATAAGAACAAAGATTTTTAATATTTTTTCCTCCGACTCTCATATACTCATGTACATTTCATGTAATACTCGACAAACCTGATAATTTATGGAATGAAGAAAATAATGAATCACAAGAAGAACAAAAATTACAAACTTTTTAAAAACAAAAAGAATAATAGAGATATCAGCTATCATGAACAATGGGGATAAAATATTGCACGATGAAAACAACTGAAGGAGATGATAAAAGACGTGAGACACTGCGGCGAAATAAGCATCGATTGTCGTTTTACAGTATTTCCAAAGTCGGTTGAATAATTCTTCGTCAACTCAAAATATATGATTTGTTCAAATTCGTACATGATGATGTATAAAAATGAAGTAAAACAGAAAGTTAAATATTTATTATTCCCCGTATAAGGTATTCAGTTGAACAAATTGAGTAAAAACCGTTCGCCGCGTAAAAACCAATCAGTAACTTTGCTGACTGCTTGTTGCATAAATCACCATGCATGATTTTTAGTACTATTGAGGCCTTTGTGATGTGTGAACAGTATATATTTGGGTGTGTCTGTATGTAGTGGTGTAACATTTTGGAGACTATTCGAGAAGCGTGAGAAACAACTAGAACAAGACGCACAAATTGAAGAACAATGGGAGGTTGATAATAATAACATTTATTTAGACACGGTTCACAAATTTTTTTCCTATGTTTGGAATGAACGTTGGAGTGTATTCGCGAGTATTTAGTACTCACAGAGGAGAAGCACTAAATACTGTGGGCGAAATAAACACTGTGTGCAAAACAAAGATCTCCATGTTCAGACCCAGAGACTACAAAATCTTGAAAAGGAAATGAATGACAAATCCGACAATGATAGCTCATCTCTCTAGTTCGGCGCATTCAACTGTTTACGAAATCGTCAAACAAGGAGATGATTATCTGAAAACAAAACGAAAAGATTGAAAATTAAAAAAGGTTGATGAGACCACTAGAGATTTCATTCGCGGGCAAGTACATGATCTCATAAACAAAACGTAATGCCTCAATTGAATAGAAATTATCCGATTTTGCTGAATATATATTATTGTCACTGGAAAAACTACGCGAAATGCTTTCAAACATAAAGAACACGATGGCGCGCCCAGTCGGAAAGGTAGATTTCAGAATGTATTTATTGATTCTAAAATTGCCACCAATCAAGCAAACGAATCATTGTCAGAAAACATTAAAATTTTCATTTGAAAAAAAACAGAAATTATATTCTTGTATAAACCTTAAACTTTTCAATCACAAGTTGGTGAAGGATCCAATTCTTCCTAATATTTCTATGTTATCTGACTCACATTAAAAGAAAAAGTGTATCCTGCCTTTTCAATATTCACCTAACTAATCTATTTTCCCTTGATAACGAAGACCAGATTGTGAGCTTTGCAGATGATACTGCTGTTTTCTACAACGCAGATAATTGGACCGACTTATTCAATAAGGCCCGAACAGATTTTTCAAAAATAAAGGAATGGTTTGACTCCAACTTTGATTAAACACATTACGTGACCTTCAGTATACAAGAAATTAATTTCGATAAGTTTCCCCCAATTTCGCAAACAACCCCAACAATCGCTTTTTCAATACTACCGGCCTGGAGCGAATCAAACTCCAAACTTGCAGAAGTTAAACCGACAGTAAAACCTTGGACAAACTCCCCAAAAGATAGAAGATCTCAGGTAATACTATCAAGGCTGAGAATTGGTCATACCAGAATTACCCACAGTCACCTTCTTGCTCGAAATGATCCTCCTACTTGCGATGAATGCGGAACAGCCATCACTGTGAAACACATACTTGCCGAATGCACAAAGTACAACGGAGTAAGACAACGATGCAACCTTCCAATGGACCTCAAGAACATTTTGAAAGACAACCCCAGTGCAACCAAGAATGTAATAAGATACCTCAAGGACACTGATCTGTATAGTGAAATATGATGTACTATGTTATAACTTATACTGCCTCTGTAAATTTATATCTAGCGTACCGCGCTAATAACCTTTCATGGTTGATGCGCAAATCTAAATAAAAAAAAAATACTACCGGCCACTTCAACTAGTTATTTGGGCTTAACTATCGACTGCAACTTGAAATGGGATCATCATTTAACAAAACTAGCTGGGAAACTACGAAGTTTGCTCTACCTATTCAGGCATTCCAAAACGATGGTAAATATTGACCAGTCTATCTACTACGCCTTAGTGGAATCACAACTCAGGTATGGTTTGATAGCATGGGGCGGTGCATATAATCATTATCTATCCCCAATCATAATTCTATAAAAATGGATTTTTAAAATCATTCATGGAAGAGACATACATTTTTTCTTAGTAGAACTCTCTGACCTTTAGCGAGTCCTCGATATCAGAGAACTTTACTTACAACAACAAACAAAGAAAAATTCATCAAAAACAAAAACCCTACAAAGAATAAGTACTCCACAAGAAATCAGTTTCTTGCCGTACGTATTCCTGAAGTTAACAGAACTCTTACCTTGAGAATTCATGTCTTTCTTGGTCCAAGATTATACAACAAAATCCCCTTAGAAATCTGTTTAATAAATTAACTGCAATGTTGAAAAAAAATAAGCATTGGCTCCACGCGAATACATTTATCTCGCAGCTCCTTCTAATCTAGGATGTTGTACCCTATGAAATATCTTACCTTCATAGTATTTATCATCTTTAATGTGGTTTGAATATGATTCGTATATCTATTGTGCTCTACATCTTACTCATGCCAATATTTTTTATTTTTATTCGATGTTAATATATATATATATATATATATATATATATATATATACACTGTGTCCGTAAAGTATGGAACAAATTCATTTTTAGCTAAACAGGTCATTTTAAGAAATAATCCTGAAACACGTCGATTTTTGATGTTAATTTACAGTATTTTAAAATAATAATCTAATATACAGGGTGAATTATGTTCGAGTAATGACGTCACCGTCATTTTTTTTAAATGGAACACCCCCATTTTGTCTCAATTTTCGGATTACTCTAGCTGAGCTGATTCCAAAAATGTATCACATGTTGATTCCAATTGGTACAGGGTGGACAAAAATACAATAGTTTTGTGTGTGCTCATAAAGTAACGCGTAACATTATTTATAAGGTAAATTAACAATATTATCAAAAATACTTATTGTCTAGCGGCAATTGGCTCAGCTAGAGTAATCCGAAAATTGAGACAAAATGGGGGTGTTCCATTTGAAAAAAATGACGGTGACGTCATTACTCGAACGTAATTCACCCTGTATATTAGATTATTATTTTAAAATACGGTAAATTAACATCAAAAATCGACGTGTTTCAGGATTATTTCTTAAAATGACCTGTTTAGCTAAAAATGAATTTGTTCCATACTTTACGGACACAGTGTATATATATATATATATAAATAAATGTACACTTTGGGACCAGTATATACGTATAAAGTATATACATATACGTATATATACGTCCCCGAAGAGAATGATATTTGAAGGGTTTCCATTTTTTATTACATATCTAAAGAATCAGACGGAAATTTACACTTTTTTGACATCTCTTAGTCATGTCAGTTAACTCCCCTCGATTACTTCTTGTGGGTATATATAGAAAGTAGCATGCGTGACTCTACCAGTGAGTTTATAAGATTTAAAAGCACGAATACACCAAGAAAATAGAAACATTACCGCAGATGTCAACGACAACGTCCAAAAAGAATTTGATAATCGCCTTGGCAATTGTCAAATTGTTAACGGAGCTTAATTCCAGTATTTCATTCAGATATAATTTTATTTCATTTTCAATATTGACGATGATTTTGTTCAGAATTCCCTTATGTGTCCTTTATCCATATTTACTTGTAGGTGAAAAGGTGCACCCTTCATAACTCTGCAATAACAAATGGGGGTTGATGTTTAAAAAAAATATCGACGTTGCCATATGTCATTCTTTAAAGACCCTGCATATTTGATTCTCACGTAAAAAAAAACTTTAAAATAAAAATAAAAATCGACGGGTTCCAGCGTTTTTCATTGAATTTATACGCTACTTCTTTACGAATGCACTATATATGAACAAGAAAAAAGTTGAAGGATATGAAAAATATTTAAGAAAAAATATATAATACTGATAATTTGCATTATCTCTCAGATTTTGAATACGATGTGAAAAAAATATGAATTTGTATTCGTTATATCCAATAGAAAACAACTACTTTCCTGGCTATATGCCACGCAGATTATTGAATTACATCTGCTGAATACCAACGATAAGACTCTAGAAATAAAAATCAAGTGAAATTGAGAATTCGCATTTTTTTTCAAAAGGTTCAAAATTGAACAATGGAAATTTGCTCTACAGATCTTGATTGGATCTTTCGATTTCAGAATTTTCACACCCTGTATGGTGAGACCAGTATATATGTATGAAGTATATACCTATATATACGTCCCCGAAAAGAATGATATTTGAAGATTTAAATTTTTCAACACATCTAAAAGGCGGTTTTCCACCAAAAGGACATCTTTGAAAATTAGTCTACTACTTATAATTTCAAGAATTCAAGATAGTTAATATCACGGGGTGGTATGAATAATACTTTCTCTGGACTTTCTCGAATTTTAAATGCTCGTAACTGCTTCTTTTCAAATTAAACACTCTGTATCATTTCACACTATAATTCGATGATACGTATGATGGGCTTCTCATATGGTTTTAGTGTATTTATATATATTTAGCCGTGAAATTGAAGAACAAGCTATAATTGATGTTTTTTTTTCAACACACTATCTATACGTTTTGATAAGGTATATTCTCAGATATCTACTATACCTAATATGAAATTAAAAAAAAAATATTAAGAAAATATTTTCCTGGCTATATGCCATATATATATCTGTTAAACTTTCAAGGGGTTCAAATTTGAGAAATGGAAATTTGCTTCTACAGATCTCTATTCATAGAATTTCCGAATTTTTCACAATTTTTGTGAACACAGTTCATCATCAAACTGATAAACCCTGTCTATGGACTTGGAACATGGGGAAGGAGTTTAACGTGAGCGCCGCAGCCCAAAAGGAGAGCTAGGTACTGCAATCGCCTTTTATTCTGACGAAAGTCGGCGCAACCTGTCAACCACTCCGGTTCATTCTATTAATGCTCCGTTATAGCCATGGGCGTGCATGTCACTTCAACACCAAAGTACAATGCAAACTTAGATACTACCCGCAACTGTCACTGCCACTGTGCATATAACCTCTTCACCAGAATAAGAGGCGATTGCAGTAGCCCGGTTTAAGATGATTCGAAGTCAAGAGTAAAATAGTCGATTGGTAGGTACATATTTATTACATGTAGAACTATAGAACAAAATAACTGAATACTATAATATATTCTGGATTGCGCAAGTCTTTCTCAAGTTCAAAAAATGCCCACATGCTGACGTCAGGACATTCTTATAGGCTCGCGCCAATTTGCACCCGACATTGCAAATACAATTTACTCACAATGCCTCCTTCTTCTTACCAGCTACAACTACTACAAACACCAAATCACTTATTGTCGGTAAAACTTTGCACAAATATATAAATACTACTTCAACAGTTACAAATAACCTAATTTCTCACATTTGACAATAACACGGAGTGTTACGAATTACGAATGTTCTGACGTCAGCATGTGGGCGTATCCAGGCATATAATAGTCAGCATGTGGGCGTATCCAGGCATATAATAGGGTCACGTTTAAACGTCTAGTCCGTATCACCAAAGCAAAGATTATTGTTCTACGAACAAGATCCCTCACAGAACAGTTGGCGCAATGTTTACATGTCTGTCAAAAATCAGATGACTGCCCGATTTTTCTTGAAGAACTGGTGATTTTTCCAAAGTGATTTCTTCGTAAACGGCCTTTTTGGAATCTTGGAAACTTCCACGAAGGAAGAAGAAAAGGTAGGAAAGTGGACTGATGTCTCTAGTCGATGAATTGACTTGAAAATTGAGGGCTTTGGAAAATTTCCCCGATGACATTGTTTCATTAAACTTTCCGATACAAATTATTACCAAGCTATTCACTGCCCATCTTCGCCGGACTATTACCTCTCTAACAACTAACAACCTAAACAAAATCAGAGTTTATTGTAGATATCATAAAATATGTTGATGACGTTGAGAAATCGATGAATCATGGTCTGCGACAGTCTAGGCTGCTTCCAGCTATCTTAGAATGACTTATCTGGAAAAGGTGAGCCCTACTAACAAACGCGAGTAGAGAGAACAATCTAAATCAGTTCTTCTTTTATTTTTCAGTAATACCCGCATGAGATAATCGGAGGAGGCGGATCTAAACCAAGAAGTTGGTCGGAAGAACAAGGCCCACTGTCAAGATCGATAAGGCTGATGACTATTATTAGTATACTTATAACTTTTTAATAAACACATGAATTTCACAAGTAAGCGTGGACTTTTCATTCTATGAAGATATCTTGACTTTGGCTAGTGAATTCCGAACCATCACAGAGGATTCCATGGCTCTTTAGAAAAAAATATCCACTATATTTAGAATTTTCCATCTCCAATAGTCATCTCTTATAGTCAGAAGATTGTCATCTCATGGACAAATGAAAGGTAGTTCAGAGAAGATACAAATTAATTCATACATATACGAGTCATTTTACTACGAAGATAATTGGAGTTCTTGCAAGAAGATAGTCGTGTGTTCTGCCAAAATAGTGAACATCTCTCAATTTGCCCAAAAGCTGAGACACTATCAGTTTTCACAATTTGGTTTCTTTCACTCAGATAGGACTCGAACCAATTGAAGCTTCGTCCTCTGAAGCTGTAGAGATGAAGCTTACGTAACAGTCAAAAGCTTCAGATATATCACACAACATCGCTCACTTCATTCAGACTAGAATATAGATTTTTCAGAAAGCGAATTTATTTATTGAAATTATTCATTGAGTTTTAGATCTTTAGCAACTCTGCTAGACATACTAGAATTAGACCGTTTTAAAAGTAAGGTTCCGTTTTGTCCCTGGAAAACTTAGGGCAAAGTTTTGCCGCTGTCATAGTGACAAAATCACAGTCCTTTATGGGATTTTTTGTGTATGGATTAACTTGTCTAGTATATAAATCACTACACTCAACAATAACCTGTTTTCATCACATTTTCGTCAATCCTAGCGAAGTAGGTACCTATCCATGGAATAGATAGCTTGTCATGAAGAACTCAGCAAGAACCATAAAAAATGTAATAATGAATTTATCTGAAACCGAAGTTTTAATAGTTACAATCTAATGTAGACCTTTTTGGTTCGATCGTCAATTGCAGATTCAGTGATCCAAACCTTTTTGAGAATTTCATAATTCAATATAAATAAATTGACCTAACCTAACCAACAAAAATGGAGTCCATATATATCCATCGTCAATAAGTGAAACTCTTCGATGCATTCTCAAGACTAAAACAATCATTTATAAATCATGAAATGTTGAAATTTCATGCCTATATAAATGAGAACATATTCTCTTAATATTTCATCCCATTCGAAAACCTTGATATTTCCTACATTTTTTTCGAAAACACCCGAAGGTCCGTAGCGTTTCCTCGTGTACGATCCCCGACACTTGATGTCACATGACAGGTTCTCCTGACTCCTAATTGGCTAAACCCAATCTAAACCAAACTCTGATTTTATGAATGAAATCAAAAGTGACAGCATTTGGAGGATTTTGAAACGATTTTACTATTTCATTCATGAATAGGGTTAGTGATTTATCTTGTTACTCTACTCTTTGTATATATATGTGTATGTATATATGTATGTATATATGTATGTATATATATATATATGTATTGTTAATACTCAATATAGAGATATTTTCACATGATGTAGCTCAGACACGCTTAAATTAAATTAAAAAATGTCAACTACATATGTGTGCCAATGTTCACAAGTGAAAAATCAATCATCCCCTATTTTTCTACTCATAGGGGTGGATTAATTCATTCCGAACCCAAATATGATCAACTATGAGGTATACCCTGGGTAATTAAAAAAAATCATACAAATCGGAAAACCCAGTACAAAGTTATGCCTGATAGAATCGGTTAACGGATCAAAATTCAGAGGGTGAACGATAAATATTTTTCATTTTGCTACCCTTAGGAGTGGATTTTTTTCAAATTCGAATGGGACCAACTTCGGAGTATGCCCTATCCAATGAAAAAAGAATCATCGGAATCGGACTCCTCTGTAAAAAGTTATGCGTGGTCATACATAAAAAAATATACGCGTCGACTAGAGAACCTCCTCCTTTTTGGTTTCGTCGGTTGAAAAATGGATAAAAACAATGTTAGAAATATACCTCAGAGGGCAGTGTCCAGTGAGAGTCCCGTTACCAATTTCAAGTATTTCTTGTCCAACTCGAGAAGCTGTTCAACTTTCTTGGGCGATAGGCTCACTAGCCTTTTCGCTTATTGTCTTTATCCTGGCACTTTATTCCAGTGCGATTCCATTTCATGCTTCCCAGCTTCGAAACTCTTCTCTCTTATGGGCTTGAGAGATTCCACAGAAGGTTTCTGAGTCAGGAAATTGTGTGTTTGTTATTCTTTGGCGAGGCAATCTGTTTCTTTGTTATCTCTGAACCCCCTATGATCTGGCACCCACATCAAATGTGACCTTATAACTTTCTCATTTTTCAAATATTGGTGTAATAGTGCAATAAAAAATCTTGATAGAAATACCTATTCAATTATAAGGATATGTAAAACATGTCTCATATATCTTCATATAATAGATGGGTGGAAGAGTAAAGATTTTTTACATAGGTATATAACATTTATATTCACAATTCTCTGTACCTTTGATGCATCATTTATTAAAGAAAAAACGTTTCATTATGATATACCCTATTTTCCATTACAAGCAATGCCACTGGAATTGTTCCGCTACTGCGAGGAGGACATAAACAACAATGGCGGCCACCATGCATGGGACATTTCGCGCAGCTTGAAACGCATTCTAGTCAGTATATTATAATTACAATTCTATGGAACTACCCAACAAATAAAATAAATGGTGCCAGCCAGTGCTGCCGTTTCGTAAACGACAGTTTGTACTAGATTTAAAGGAGAACATGTACTAAATCGAATGGAACTGTTCCTATTCTTCTGCGATTGCCTTTGAAAAAAATAATTTGTAATTTCTGGACTCCGCATAGTTACAGATGAGTGAGAGAGAGCACTCATTTACTTCATATCATGTTGGCAACATTGAAAATCAAAGGAATCGCACTGATCAACGATGACTTTGTCGGCTAATTTTCAAGTTGCCTAATATCAGAACGACAACAATGATACAATGAGTTCAAATAACATCTCACGTTCATCAAGTACTGTTTTCTAATTTGTTGCCGAGTAAGAACTTTTCATTCACCAGCCAATCAGAAAACAGTAACCGAATCCGTCAAATGTCGTATCGTTCGCTCTTAACCTCGCTGCTAGAAACTCTAGAAAGGCACGTAAGAATCTTTGTGTCGCCAATCGCCAATACGCTTTATATATTTTCCTGCTATGGGAGTCGATGGGATTTCTATGAATATCAGTTTACATAGAAAAATCGAATTAAACGGTTTTCTTCACATAAAGGATTCAATATAAAATTGAACCAGAGAAAAGTAGATCTCAGGTGAAAAACAACTACTTTCCTGGCAAATACCACGCAGAACGTTGAATGATATTCACCTGAAAATCCATGCATACTTCCATATAATATCAATGGACATTGAATGCAAATGTTTCTTTCTGATAAGCTCGATTATGTTTAATTTATGTCGTGTTCACCTAACAATCCGCATACCGGTTTCAGGCTTCTTGGCCCTCATCAGTACGGAGTAGTCAACCAGCCAAAGGTCCAAAAAACTCAGGCTGAAGTGAGACACAACGTAAACAAACCATCATCGATCTTGTAACACCTATAGGTACGCCGGAAAAGATAAACTTTAACTGGCGGTACCTAGTGACGAAAGAAACACTCCCAAAATCTCCACCTCGATAGGTTTCTAAATAAAGATTCCTTCTCGTAGGAATGGCAAGCCCGTCTAGCATATAGTGAGAGATAAGTGCCATGTGAAGTGGAATGAATAGAAAAATCGAATTAAACGGTTTTCTTCACATAAAGGATTCAATATAAAATTGAACCAGAGAAGGTAGATCTCAGGTGAAAAACAACTACTTTCCTGCAAATACCACGCAGAACGTTGAATGATATTCACCTGAAAATCCATGCATACTTCCATATAATATCAATGGACATTGAATGCAAATGTTTCTTTCTGATAAGCTCGATTATGTTTAATTTATGTCGTGTTCACCTAACAATCCGCATACCGGTTTCAGGCTTCTTGGCCCTCATCAGTACGGAGTAGTCAACCAGCCAAAGGTCCATAGAATTCAGGCTGAAGTGAGACTACAACGTAAACAAACCATCATCGATCTTGTAACACCTATAGGTACGCCGGAAAGATAAACTTTAACTGGCGGTACCTAGTGACAGAAAAGAAACACTCGAATCTCCACCTCGATAGGTTTCTAAATAAAGATTCCTTCTCGGTAGGGTGGCAAGCCCGTCTAGCATATAGTGAGGAGATAAGTGCCATTGAAGTGGAATGAATAGAAAAATCGAATTAAACGGTTTTCTTCACATAAAGGATTCAATATAAAATTGAACCAGAGAAAGGTAGATCTCAGGTGAAAAACAACTACTTTCCTGGCAAATACCACGCAGAACGTTGAATGATATTCACCTGAAAATCCATGCATACTTCCATATAATATCAATGGACATTGAATGCAAATGTTTCTTTCTGATAAGCTCGATTATGTTTAATTTCGGAGTGTTTCTTTCTGTCACTAGGTACCGCCAGTTAAAGTTTATCTTTTCCGGCGTACCTATAGGTGTTACAAAATCGATGATGGTTTGTTTACGTTGTGTCTCACTTCAGCCTGAGTTCTTTGGACCTTTGGCTGGTTGACTACTCCGTACTGATGAGGGCCAAGAAGCCTGAAACCGGTATGCGGATTGTTAGGTGAACACGACATAAATTAAACATAATCGAGCTTATCAGAAAGAAACATTTGCATTCAATATCCATTGATATTATATGGAAGTATGCAATTTTCAGTGAATATCATTCAACGTTCTGCGTATTACCAGGAAAGTAGTTTTCACCTAATCTACTCTGGTTCAATATATTGAATCCTTTATGTAAGAAAACCGTTTATCATTTCTATTCATTCCACTTCATGTACTTATGACGATCCTGAAAAGCTATTCAAAATTCGGATTTCTTTCTGTCACTGGTACCGCCTTAAAGTTATTTCCGGCGTATCTAAGTCGATGATGGTTTGTTTACGTTTCCTGCGAGTTCTTTGGCTTGTTCGTACTGATAGGCCAACTGAAACATGGATACTGACGACAATAAACATTCAGCTATCGAAGAAACATTGCATTCAATTCCGTGATATTAAGAGTATGCATGGATTTTCAGGTGAATCATTCAACGTTCTGCGTATTAAAATAGTTTTTCACCTGAGACTACTCTGCTTTTGAATCCTTTATGATAACGCTTTAATGATTTCTATTCGATCCACTTCACATGGACTTATCTCTCATCGTTTACATGTTTCCCGCCTGGTATGAGGAATGAACTAATAACACGGCATTTATCACTAAAACAAATGTATAGCAAAAATAAGAAAAACTTCACAGAACACAAGTAATAACATAAGGTATCAAATGATAAACGAAGGGTTATCTTGAACGATGGAAGATAGTCACTAAAGTGTATCTTACAGTCGCAGATGATTCCACATCTGATTTTATGAACATCCTGATCTATTTCCAAACAAAATTAATCATTACACTTACTTATCCAAACTCATTTTGAGTAAATATAAAATATGCTCAAGTATAAATTGCCAAATTATTACTTATATTACAATCAACCGTCGACGGACAGATCACAGATTCGACCTGTGACCTGGGGAAGGTCGGAAGAAGGGAAAACACAGCGACGTTAAATTTGTGTCAGAATACGAATATCCAGCGAACGTAATATTCTGACTGGAGGAAAACTCAAATTATTATTCATAGGAAAACTGAATCTATACCAAAACTCATGAAATTGTACTAGCGTATCAAATCGGTGTGAATTGTACTAAAAAAGTACAATTGTACTCAAAACGGCAGCACTGGCTAGCATCTTAAATAAAAAACTATAGATTTGGAGGCCCAAACTAAAAACTGGGAAGATTTCCAAAAAACTGTAAATCTACAGTTAAAACCGTAGGCGAGTCCACAGCCACAGCCTATCGACAGACTGACGAAAATAACTTTTAGGTCATGGCGCACAGATATTGCGATGTTGCCAATTCCAGCGTTGCCAATGTTAAATGTCTTCAAGTCTCCGACGAGTTCGTTCTTGCACTGAGCGGAAAGGTCGATTATAGGATCATTTCTTTCGACCTGATGAATACAATACCTATGATTTCTATATCGAACAATGCATTTCAAAATCATGGCCATATTGTAGTCTAAAAGGTTTATATGTCCCTTGTGACCGAAATAAAGAGGAACCAGTTATTTCACATACATTTTGATTATACAGGATCATCAAAAATGACAAAAACATCAATTATCCTTCAATTTAATGGCTGAACGATAATGTTTCAATTCACGAAACCCCATATGATGTGAAGCTCATCGAAAGTTCTGTCAAATAGATACGATACATATGACAAAAAATCCGGCATAGTATAATATGTGTATCTCAGAATTCAGACTTGTATCTCAGAATTCTGTGATGTATGTCAGAATTTGGAATTGCTTTTCAGAATTTTAAGATTCTAGATATAAGTATGTCAGAATTTTCAAAATTAAAAAATAGCTATTTTGAAATCTCGTTTCAATATAACCGACTCTTTGTTTACGTTTTGAATGTCAAAATGAATGTCATATTAGCACCAGTGTCAATAGGCTTTTTAATTTAGATGATAAATGACTAATTTTGTTTACCTGTCAGACCCAACGGCATTGACCGCCTTTTTTTTTAAGAAAATAAAATATTTTCGAGTTTTCCTATGGATAGTTGACTTGAATTTACATGGAGAAGAAAACTAACCATTAGAAAATATTCGTGTACATTATTTTATCTACGAATGAAAGATTTTTGGTGGTATAAAATAGGTAATAAGTACTTAACCTACAAAGAAAGTTACGAACGCCATGCAGGTGCATTTGTCATGAAGTTGACTGTTGACATAATGTGAAAATACCGCTAATTTTGAACTAAGCCAATCTCAAATTGTTATTTCAAAACTAACCAATGGCTATTCACTTTCCCAATGGCCAATCAGACTTTGGGTCTTAAAACGAGCGCATGCGCCTTAAAAAATCATCTTAATGAAAAGGCCTATATAAGATTTTATAGGTATTCACATTAGTGTCAATATGATTCTGGCTGCAGCTAATATTCGGCAAATTCATGCTATTATTTACTATGAAATAATTTGTTTGGCGAAAGCAGTCCATTGTTACTCAAAGTGAATATTGTAGAATTTGTAGGGGAGTGGGGAAGTATCTCAAAGTCTTATCCACAAAATAAAACAATGTTTTTTTTAAGAATCTGGATGCATTTCGGGTGCTTAAGTACCCATCTTCAGCAGAACATTAATAATTACATGGCTAAAAATAATGTTAGATAATCCTACCTGGTAACAATGAGAAAAACTTGAACTCGCCAACTTTATAGTATGGTTAACCTTGAAAAATGGAATTTTTCCCTTTTTGGTTTTTTAAAAGGTAAAATCCTTAAACAAAAAAATTTTCACAATTTATGGAACGTGAAATTGCTGCCATCAAAATGGAACCCGTGAAAATATTAAAATGACAGGAAGAAACCGTACCAACATCAGGTTGCGACTTTGTGAATAGGTCATATGCATGTACCACAAAATCTCTTGAATTTTTGTTTTCACCATCTACTTTGTTACTACATCATTATAAGTTGTTTCATTAAACCGTATCTTTCAAAAGTTTTAAATAATCATATTTTAAATAAGAAAATTGACCAGCAAATTTAAATTATGTAAAACGCAACGCGATTGGTCGGACCTTATTATGACGTCAAAGTCCATGTCAACAAAATTTATTTCCGTGTTCTTGTCTTGTCGTTGGTCGGTCTATTCAAGTTTTGTAAGTGTTTGGCTATTTTCTTTTCATTATTAAGTTACTGTAAACCTCCCGGAAAATAAATACAATGACTGAAGCCGGATTTGTCAGGGCCAGTGATGCCAATTTGCGAGTAATTACTGTATTTCCAAGTATTTTCATGGACTTGCAGTAAAAGTGCAAGTAATGGCATTTTGTGAGGATTTTGCAAGGATTTACTAGTTTTTGTGAGGATTTTGAGAGTAATTCCTGCAATTGACAATGCTGTTGATATTGTGTAGTTTGGCAGAGTGGGACGCCAATGAAAAATTGTTTTGTGTTTTGTTTTCGTGGACCCCGTGGTAAATAGATGTTCTCTGCTACTGACACATTGGACGTTTAATGTTATCTACACCCAAAGAGAGTAAACATTATCTGAATAGGAGGTACTAATAAGCTCTAGCCAATCAGCATCTTGTAACATTAACCCGTCATAGTGACGTACATGGACAAGAGTACAGGATGCCCACGTAACATACAGAGTGGTCCAATATACATTCAAGGGCCTGTAACTCTCAGATACCAGAGTGCGGAGTACGCTAGTCCGCCACTGTCCAGAGAGAATGGTAGTCATGACATGACCATATACGTCACTATGACTCACAAATGATCTTTCATCCCTTTATATTAGTGTCACCATTGTCTTATGGGGAATAGACTCTCCTATTCAGATAACGTTTACTCTCTTTGATCTACACCTACACATGACACATTTTTTGTGACATTTGATGCTTTGTTTTTTGGCTGAATGCGCCAAAAGGAAGCAAAAGCCAATAAAATATAGAGAGAGATGCTTTGTTTTTGGTGCTTTGCTGCTGGTGATTAGTGATTATTGGTTATTGGTTGGACAATTGAATATGGACAAGTGGGTGGTAAGAGGAAGAAAAACTAGTTCAGTCATTCTGTATATCAGGGGTAACCTTGGTCCAAACCATAGAATGCTTTGTTGCAGTTTGGTCCTCAAAAATTACATTTTATGAAAATAATTTCTCAAATTCCAAAATTTTGTTGAAATTTTCATGTTTATAAGGGCTCTTTAATTCAAACTCAATTTGACCTTCACTTGAGTAACTTCCCCCAAGTACTAGCGCTAGTTGTGGTTGTTTCAGAAATATTGATAATACTATTTTTTATAACTCAAACATTCAAGCTCAATTTAATGTGATGTTTCAGTAACAATTGAAAATACTTTGTGATAAAAAAGATTACTACAACATAATGGCAGATGAAATTATATTTTAAGGAAAAACCCCAAGTACTAGCGCTAGTTGGGTTGGTCCATCAGAGGCGCTAGGAGTACGTTTTCAAATATGATGAAAAAATTGATGATTTCAATTTCACATGCGTGTTCCCTATTGTAATTATAAATATACTGTATATTATCAAATATACTATAAATAATAAATCAAGGGTAAATATTTAGTTACATCACTCATGCACTCCGAATATGGGGAAAACACTTTTCTTACGTGTTTTTGCCTCCTGAACACGAATCCAGAAGAAAAATGCGGCGGTCTCATACCGTTTCAGAGTTACATCGCTTTTTCCGAAATAAATTTCAAGCACCGTTTTCTCGCACAAAACTCACTCAAAATGCCTCCTTCTTTTTACCAGCATAAACAATACACCCTAAATCACTTATTTTCGGCACAACTTTGCACAAAATATCGTCGTTTTTTTTACACTGGTAATAAATGAATCGGACTGTGTAAGAAAGAGGATCTTTTCGATAAAAACGACGATATTTTACAAAGTTTGCAAAATAATGATTTGAGTATTGTTTATGCTGTAAGAAGAAGAAGTTGTGCGAGAAGTGCTAAATTATTTCGAAAAGCATACTCTGAAACGTATAATCCCATTCTCCGATTCGTTCGAAGCAAAAAGCACTAAGAATGTCATGTATATGATAACAATATTACAAATCAAGTAGTTTATCAATTCAGTATATTATAAAAATGCGAGGATTTTCATTATTTTGCGAGTAAAATTCGAGTATTTTGTTCCATGCTTTCGAGTATTTTGTGCAATTTCCATTGGCAACACTGGTCAGGGCACAATCCGACAATTTGCCTAGAATAGATGTGTTCATGATGATAAGTTTTTTCGCAAATTATCCCGATTTCACTTCTGCTGAGATTAGAGGCGTAAAAGCTGCAAGGTAATTGAATAAATGTTTTGTATTAGTGTCTTTAATTTTTTTTAATTTTGGTTTTTTTAATGTCTTTAATTTTTTTTTATATAATTTTTTGAGAAAGTGCACATAACCTCAAATGTAGTAAACAATAAAATTCAAGAAAACGTTTATATTTCACTTCTTATTCTAACACGTGATACTATTTGTGTTTCTAGGTCCGAAAGAGATTCTTATGGCGATTCAGCTATTGGATATGTACAAGTTAAAAGGGAAGCAAACATATGTGTAGTGAAAGCTCGTATTACTCCCGAACATAATGTGAAACAGAAGTGTTACTCTGTAACTGCTGTATGTGATGAAGCTGAACAAACAATTATCTCTGCTGAATGTGAAGATTGCGCAGCACATTTAGGTAGATATTAGTTATGAGTAAAGTATTATTTAGCGTTGTAACTTACGCATTTTTATTTCATGAATACAAGTCTGAAATCAAAACGTCGTCATGTTTTATCTTGAAAATATCATAATTATATTATTGTTTTTAAATTTTTTCAGGTGGATGTAAGCATGCAATAGCTTTTATAGCTTGGCTGCACAGGCGTAGCGAAGACCCCCCCTCTACTAGTATTGACTGTTATTGGAAGAAGTCCAAATTGTCCACGATAGGCACAATCCTAAAGTATATTAAAGCAAAAGAATTAGGTAGTAGTTCTAAAACCAAACCTGCTCCATCAGCCAATAGTCAAAGCCTTCTGTCAACTCTAATAAACCATAGCAGAAGCATCGGTCACATGGAAAGTCAACTCATAAAATATTACAAGGAACCAAGCAAAATAGAAAAATTATGCATTCATCATTTAATAAATATACTACCAAATAAACCAGCAAATGCCACAGAGTTCATCAACTATTGCAAGAGTACAATGGACACATCATCTTGCAATGAAGCCTATCCTTTGTGGCATGAGCTGCGGTATGCTAGGATCACTGCTTCCTAGATGCATGAAGCAGCTCATTGCAAAGTTTTCGAAGGCACTTCAACTGAAAGTATAATGGGAGTAAAGAACGCAGAAGCGATGATGAAAAGAGGGCGTTTGCTAGAGAAACAAGTATTAAAAGAAGTTGAAAAAAAATGAAAATAAAAATTAATGAATGTGGTTACCCCGTATTTGGCGCATCTCCTGATGGCGAGAGTATTGACAGTATTGAAATCAAATGTCCATCATCTGAGAAAGCCATGAGCAGATATGTCTCAGAAGGAAATGTTATATCCTCAAAATATATGGCTCAGGTGCAAATGCAGATGTAATTTTCAAATAAAAAAAGAGGGCTTTTCTGTGTTGTACATCATGATTTTGAAAAATCGAAGGAAGTAGACATGTATATTGTAGATTACGATGAGAACTATTGTAAAACTATTTTAGAAAAATGCATTATATTCTGGAGTAATGCTATTTTTCCTATTCTATGTAAGAATATCAAATAAATGGTAGTAATGAGAAGCAACTTGAAATTTTACTTTTTACAGGTCTAACACCTCATTTCATTGTATTTCGAAATTTAAATTGATCTGAAGAGATCTAACTTGAGTCCACAAGTCTAGCTAAAATACTTTATTAGGATTTTATGTGTTTTTCAATAGGCATAAAGTGTCGAACTGTAAGGCAGAGACCTTTCAATACATTTTCCCATTTTATTATACAGCTTGTGCCAAAAAGTATGCAACAAATGAAAAACTTTTTTATTATTGATTTCACAAAAAAACTTGTAAAAGTTTTCAACATACTGAAATAATTCCTTGAAAATATTTCATGTCATCAAATTAACTATTCAGATTTTGAATATCGGAAAGAAACTCAAGTATTTATTTATGGGTACCTATCTCCCTTATATTCGAAATCTGAATAGTTCACTAGATGAAAATGACATATTTTCAATATATTTTTATGTACTTTGAAAACAAGGGGTAATTTAAAAAAAAAATACATTCATTTCACAAGCCAAAAACTTTAGAGGACTTTCTGAGTTTCTTGATAAGCACAAACTTTTATTGACAATATTTTTCAAACCAATTATAAAGTTTTCTTGAAAATTAAGCAAATTTGGACATGTTTATATCGACTTTTAAGTCCCAAAATAAGTTAAGGAATTGCATCCTTCAATATTTATTTTACATAGTTATTATTGGAATAGTTGTGTTCAGTTGAGGATATAAAGTATAAGTGAGAGTAACATGTTTATTGTGAGTTATCAAAATTGTTCTGAAACAGTTGTCAATGACCCAAGTTACTTGTAAGCTATATTCATTGTATTTGGAGTTTGTATATTAAAAAGGTTTTTTTTTCTGAGTGTGCCACATACCAATATGAAGAAAAATAAAACACTTGAAAATTAAATCAATTTTTTTATTAAAACATTTTGCATATTGATTATGCCACATGCTATTAATATTACTTCGTCTATTATTGGAACTAAGCTGTGATGCACACATGCGTGAGGCAACAATATATGAAATTCTCTTAATCTGTTTATAAACGCTCTACATGTATTCTCAATGCTGCTATTCTTTTAGACTGCTTCACCTCATGCTTAGTACTTGCTGTAGACTTGAAGACTGAAGGAGGCCGTATAAGGGTACATTTTTTCTTTTCTATCAAATGTGACAAGTCTTTAAAGCCTCTGTCTGCCATAACTGCTGTGTTTGGAGGTATACATTCTAGATATTCACAATTTTCTACTATAATGATGTCAGAAGCCCTTCCACCATATCCTTCAGAAATAAAATTCACTAACCCATCTGGAGTACAGGAAATAAGGTACTTCAGAGTGTTACATTTCTTATATGGTGACCATGATAGAGAGTGATGAATTGCGTTAGAAGGTTTTTCTATTTCCAAGCAATCTATAATTGAAACAACTTTTGAATACCATGCTCTAAAAGCAATATGTAAACATTTAACTATGTCAGATGGTTCAGGCCACACAATTAACTCCTTCAATTTTTCTGCTAGAATAATTACTGTTTTTGAAAATATTCTACTTATAGTGCTCTGTGAATAGCCAAAATGTATAGCTAATATGTCAAATGATTCATTTAACTTTATTTTCTTCAAGGTTATTAAAATGTCGATAGTGGGAACTGGGATATTTTCACTTAATAATTTTATCAAATGGTAACTGTCTTTAGGCAGTCCTAACATCATTTTAGGCTCTTTTTCAATGGCAGTCAATATTGCACTACGCATTACATTTTTAAATTGTCTGTCCTCGTTATCTTGAGCCCAACTTGCTTCGGATAGAGTACTTCCTTGTTCATATTCACTAGATATTGATGAAGATTGTGAAGTCAGAGATAAATCATCTGTTGGTTTTATATCTGGGAATAACTTCCTTTTTGTACCGGCAATCGGGGCGGTTTTAATAGGTGAAGTCGATGTGTTTTTAACTGGTACAAGAAACGGTGATACTGCTACATTTTTTTATTTAGTACCAACATTGACACCTTTGCTTCTATATTTTATTGCACTTTGTCACAAGAAAGGCTTTCACTTTTCGTTGAGAAAACGTCGTGTGATGATGAACTAGGACCAGCTTCACAATAATGTATTTCTCTGGTGATTGTTGTATCTGCAGGGTCTCCACATAGTTTGGTTTCTGTAATAACTTCTCTGGTAGCAGCTTGTGATAGAGTATCTTGAACCAAACTCAGTCTTTGTCTCTTGAGAGCAGGCTGTCTCACTGGTATTGGCTTATTTTCTTTCTGACACTGAAATTTGTGGGGCAATACACCTTTCCTTAAACGTAATGTAACAGGAACCCCTTGTTGTTTAGACATTATTTGGTACTGAATGAAGTTTTCTGTATCCTCTTCCAACTGAAAGTGAAAGTAGTCAGAACGGTTTTCGATTCGACAAATAGTTTTAGGTTATGACACTTAAATATCAAAACAAAAATACTTACATCAAAGTGATCCTCACAACAGTATAAGCAGCTCGTTGCAGCTAGTTTTTGATTCTTAAATTCGTCCCTTTTTATAGCTTTACACCACTTTATTCGAATGTTTCTTGGCACAAGAAAAATTACTTTTTGAGGAGTAGTTTTCGTTGTATTGGAACTATACAGTACCTATAAACTGTTTTTCCACTACTTTCCATCATTAATTTATTGAAATATTCAAGAAATACTATATAGAATCAACTATGTTTACTTTGGATAACCTTTGTTGACATGTACTTTGACGTCACATAATCCCGTCAAATGGCCGACCGTTTGAATTGCCAATATTTGGTATAAAATTTAAATATTTTTTTCTTTGTCAATTATTGATATTTTTGGCATCTATCCTATTTTTCCAGTATTTGTATGGATGGTACAATCGATTAGAACAATAAAAAAAATATGCATGAGACCTATTGAGAGAAAATCAGGACATATCAAGCAATTAAGTACGAAACTATAGTTTATTTGTACGAATATAACAGTTCGAGGACAACATTCATAAAAGTACTCAAAGTGTGAGTAATGTAAATATAATGCAGTTTGAGGACTTGCAGCTATATATCTGACTCTTCGAGGACGGTCTCTTTGAGGACGTCCTCAAAATGACCACTCAGTCCCCAAACTGATAGATGGTTTCATGAAAAAGTCCTCAAAGTGTGGGATTCACATATATATATATATATATATATATATATATATATATATATATATATATATATATATATATACTAGCGGACCCGACAGACGTCGTCCTGTCCAAATTTCTATGTTCCCTAAAATGTTTTTCCCGAAACCTCTCGTCCACGAGGAATTTCTTTTTTTCTATGTTTTTCTTTATGTTGTTCCATCTAGATTATGCTTTTGACTCCTTCCGCTTCCTGTTGTCCCGTAATTTCGTTTTTTCCGTTATCCGTTTATCCCATTTTTCCCCTTATCTTGTCATCCCGTTTTCCCGTTGTTCCGTTATCCCGTTATACCGTTTTCCGGTTATCCCGTTTTTTATTTATCCCGTTATTCCGTTTTCCCGTTATTCCCTTATCCTGTTATCCAATTATCCAGTTATCCCGTTATCCCGTTTTCCCGTTATCCCATTTTTTCTTTATCCCGTTATCCCGTTTTCCCCTTTCTTTCCCATTTTCCCGTTTTTTCGTTATCCCGTTTTATTGTTATCCCGTTATTCCCGTTATCCCGTTTTCCTGTTATCCCGTTTTTTCTAAAAAAAATAAAAATAGGGATTGATTGTAGAACGGTGAAAATTTAGGGTTGTATGTATTTTTGAATAATGTATCATAAAAAATCAAAACAATTTTTTTTTTCTGAAAAATAAAAATAAAAATCAAGGGGTGGACCACCCTCAACATTTAGGGGGATGATTTGTGGATCTAAACCATCCAGGGCGCCACCCAAACGCATACAAAAAATTCATTCAAATCGGTCCAGCCGTTTAGGAGGAGTTCAGTGCCACACACGTACAGTAGAATTATATATATATATATATATATATATATATACATATACATATATATATATATATATATATATATATACATATATACATATATATATATACATATATACATATATTCATATATTCATATATACATATATACATATATACATATATACATATATACATATATACATATATACATATATACATATATATATATATATATATAGAGATGTACACGGTCATTGTGAATCCCGTGAAGCATATGAACGAGACGCAGTTTAGCCCGGAGTAACCTTGTTAGTCCCGATATCGGGCTCAACAAAGTATCACCCTGTATCTCTTCACTGGGTGATCAGAATTGAATGCAGGTCATTTCCCCACGTTTTAGATCGGGACACACAATATACCATTTCCATAACCAACATACGCGATATAGTTCTTTGGTTCGAACTGTAGGGGGCGCTTTCCGTATATAGGGATATACACTGCAGAATTATATACTTCTTTGTAGAGCCCACAAACTTTTGTGGCGTTGTGTAGCCCTAAATTTGGCAACATCGCAATCGCTGCCTTCATAAATGTGATTAATATATATGAATTGCTGGATCCGTGATCTGCCCCAGCGCAAGTAGTTCATGATTCAATATAAAAAATATTTATCGTTCATTTTTTAGATTGTGGAATTTGAGTATAAAATAGTTACAATATTTGAAGATATATTTACCAATTCTTTTTCTAAGGGGAATTTTGTGCGATCAATCCATCTACATACAGGATGGTTGGAAAAGAGTACAAAATAACCAATAGTGGCTTAAAAGCCTTATTCTTCAGTTTTCATCGTAGATTCAATTTCTGTGCATCAAACATGATGAAAATACATTTACACTGATGAAGACCATATAGGGGAGACGGTCTACCAAGAATATTAGGCAAATTTAATTTCCAACTGAGGAGCGATATAATGATTTGAAGATTGGATATCCAAATTCTCAACAATTTTTTGAGGCAAAGTACTTTTTTATTGACTTTCTTGGAATGCAATTTTGGGGTCTTTTGAAAGTAGAATTTATAGAAGTTTTCATGTTTTTTTTTGTTACCTCTTACATTAATTTATAAAAAAAGGGGGAAGGAAAGAACAGTTCACCTATACAAAATAGGTTGAACCACCTGAATTCATCACATTAAATTCAATCCCAGATGAGTCTGTTAAGGAAAGATATTTTGCATTGTACACAGGGCATACTCTCATTAGTTCTAAATTGCGGAAAAATACATATACATAAAGTTCCGGTTCATTAATTTATTTTTTCAATCTTAGAAAGCTGCAACATCGACAATATTGAAGTAATAACTCGACAATATGCATCTTTTTGTTTTTAATTCAGAGATCTGGTATAATGTTCAGTGGTACCATATGGGTACCATTGAAAGAATTATTTTTTCTCTAAAAATCTGATTTTTTAATGCTTGATTATGATTATCCCCTGTTTTATTTGGATAATAAAAAATATTATTACCGGGAGGGTGCTTAGAGATCGATTGTGAATAAATGACAAAGAATCAAAATACAAGTAGTATATATTACGTCCAATTGAATTAAAATATGCAGAAATATATGATGGAGAAAGTATCTCGGGAAAGCTAGTGTCAGGAACAACTAGAGATAATAAAATTGAGCTCCTCAGGAAAGTACTCAATTATGATTTCAACATTTTTTTTGGGGTATTCCTATCACATGAAACCATCAATTTACTTGGCATAAAAACTAAAATCTATATTTTCACAATTATAATTTCCATGGAAAACTGTCAAGAACAATCAATGGCAAATTTTATGTGAGCAGCAGTTCTTAGAGTGATATTTTATTCTTCTATCGGAAAGTTTTTATTATTTTTTGAGTATTGATATTAATGAAATATTGAACAGAAATTCATAATCCATTTTTTTCCTATCTCACTTCTAAATTAATATTTACAACTCCGTAATTTCAGAATGAAATATTAATTTCATGAATATATGAGATATTGAATTTTTTTTTTCTTCTCTTCCCGCTAAAGAAGCGATCGACTATACAAAAAGCCTGAACAAACAATTGGCTGACAGATTGGTCATCTTATTTTTACTCCATATTTGACCCTGAATTGAAGTAACATTATCTTCTCATGAAGTTCTGATCGGTGCTATTTCATGAATTAGGTATTCATAAAAATTATATATATTGTAACGAACCTAGGCCGGACCTGTCGCCTCACACGTTGCCATCGACAGCGATGAGATCATCCCCGGAGATATTCGAGAACCATCCAGTCGCTCTTCCGCGGAAAACAACGGTCAATATTGGAAACAATTGGAACATGCCGTCGCCAACCGTCCGAATTCGAAACATCGAGAATGCTTATCGGAGATAAATAAACCCAGAACCATCCAGTCGCTCTTCCCTTGAATAGTGGCGTAGTAATATAAATTAAGTTGTAGATTAAGTGTTAAATAAATTAGTTAAACCAAGTTAGTTTATTTACGTTACAATTGGTGTCGGAAGTGAGATTTTGAAAATAAACAAGTGTCCGTGGAGTGGATAGTCAGAAAAATAAATTGATAGACCTTTTGTACGCCCAAAATAGACAGGGCCCGGTTTTCGCGAAGTGGACAATGTGCGTGGGAATATAAACTGATACACGTTCGCGTGAAACAGAAAATAGACAGTGGCCCGGTTTTCGTGAAGTGGACAATTGTGCGGTGGAATATAAACTGATACACTCTTCGCTTGAAACAGACAATAGACTGGTGGCCCGTGGAAAAGAATTCTCGAAGTGAATTTTGAACAAACTGATAAACTTTTTCGTGTGAAACAGACTGATACCTCGTCAAAGACAAAATGTGTTCAAGAAAAGTGGCCTTGCGGACTTGAAGGTAGCGGAATTGAAACAGGAATTGGAGGAAAGGGAACTGGAAACAACGGGTAAAAAGCAAGTACTCAGGAAAGACTTGCAGAAGGACTTATACAAGAAGGTGAGGACCCGAAACATTTTTATTCGAAGTTCCCGGAGGTGATTTGAGTTTGGTAATGAATAAACTCGAAGAAACTACTAAATCCGTGAAAGAAGAACTGCAAACAAAATTCGAGAAATCTGAAGAGAAGCTTCTAGAAAATTCAAGAAGCCTGGAAGAGAATGCTAGAAATCTGGAAGAGAAGCTTGAAGAAAATTCTAGAAATCTGGAAGCGAAGCTTCAAGAAAACTCTAGAAATCTGGAAGAGAAGCTTCAAGAAAATTCTATAAATCTGGAAGAGAAGCTTTTAGAAATCTGGAAGAGAAGCTTCCAAGAAAATTCAAAAGCCTGGAAGATAAGCTCCTTGAAAACACGGAAGGCCTAAAAAAGAACTCTGTGGTGTGGCGAATCGTCTAGAAAAAAGAATAGGAACCGTCGAGGCAGATGGACAAGATGAAGGAAATAATCAGCGATGAAATCCCAAAGACGGAATCGAGGCAGAAATGGACAAAATAAAGGAAACGATCAGTAAGCTGGAAAAACGAATTAATAGTGCGCCCCCACAGAGATGGTTAACGAAAATGCAATGCTGGACTTGAGTTTGAACTTGATAAAGTTCAAGAGGGTATAAAAGATGTCAAGGTCATTTCTGAAAAGGAAGCTTTTCCATGAAGCCGCCTCAATTCGACGGAAAAACTCCATGGGAAAATTACCGCCGACAGTTTGAAGCAGCGGCCAAAGCAAATGGATGGAATGCAGGGAAAGAGCTGTAGCACTAACACTTGCATTACGTGGAGAAGCGACGAATATTCTACAAACTCTTACCGCCCAAGAACAGGAGGACTATGGATCAGCTGATTAAACATCTAGAATTACGATATGGCCAGGCCCATTTGGAACACGTATACCACTCCCAACTGAAGAATCGCTGCCAGAAATCGGGCGAATCCTTACAAGAATTCGAAGCTGACATTGCACGCTTGGTTCGTCTCGCATATCCAGCCACACCGGAAAATGTAATGGAGCGATTAGCGGTTCAGGCATTCTTGGATAAACTCCGTGACCAAGAAACCAGACAAGCGTTGACACTAGCTCGTCCAACACATCTCGTAGACGCACTGGCACGCGCTTTGGAATTTGAGGCAGCAAAGCAATCCTGCAAAACCAAAGTAAAGTTCGAAGATTGAAGAAGACTCACAGGAGCATGCTGACTTGGAAGCTGCCATAAGAAAAGTGATGAAGGAAGTTTTGCCTGAGAAAAGACAGATAAGATGCTGGAATTTGGCAAAATTGACATGTGCGTAGCAAATGTCCAACATTCGAAAACACGACCTGATGCAGGAAAACTAAAGAAGGTCGACGAGAAGGGGCAATCGTCGGCCCTGTGTCCAGCAAGCCCCGGTTAACAACGCATATGTCGCTATCCTGAAACGACAGAACAGAGGTGTTTTCGTAGACGGTCCATCAATAACGAGCCTTGCACCATGCTGCTAGATACAGGTGCGACTAGGACAATTCTCGGACCTTCCTTTGCCAGAACACCGGAACGAATTGAACTGACAACTTGGAAGCTACGCACAGCAACAGGGGAGCCAGCTACCGTATATGGCGAGCTACCGATTGAAATAATTTTGGGCAGCACCTAAAGTGAAACATCAGGCACTTGTAGCGGACATCGAAGACGATGCAATCATCGGAATGGACATCATGAATTTCAGAGGGTTTGAATTGGATTTCAAAGACGGCGTCCTACTGTCAACGGAGAAGAGCTGGTACTTCATGGGAGAAGTGAAGAGTTGATCCGTGTGCTGTTGGCTGAAGATGTAAGCGTACCGAGAGGGCTGAAACCATCCTGGAGGCTCGCCTGACGGGAGTGCGAGCACTGGAGACGGATGATGTTCGAGCCCAAACTTCATGATGAGAAAATTGACGAGGGATTGCCCTAGGGAAAACCCTGTTACGCTGAAAAATTTGTACCGGTAAGGGTCAGTGAATGTCAATTACTTTCCAGTGACCTTAAAGAAAGGAACAATTTTAGGGCACTGCTCGTCAGTTCATCTGGATCCGGGGCGTACGAGGTACGATTAGCCAACCCAACAACCTGCCCACAGAACTAGAAAAATTAGTTGCCATCTCTTCCAAAGATATAAAACCAGCTCAACAGCCCAAACTAAGAGATTTAGTTAAGAAGTACCAAGACATCTTCGATACCGGACAAGGAAAAGGAGGTCGAACTAATGTGGTCCAGCACAAGATTGATACTGGGGTGCCTGACCGATCCGGCAATCAGCAAGAAGACTTCTCCTTGCCAAGAAGGAAGAGGCTGACAAAAAGTCAGCGATATGGGAAAAGAAGGAGTTATCGAACCATCTGACAGTCCCTGGTCCCTTCCAGTCGTACGGTGAAGAAAGAGGATGGATCGACACGCTTTTAGACTATCGCCAACTCAATAATGTCACGAAGAAGGACAGTTACCCTCTCCCGAGAATAGATGACACCCTAGACACGTTGGCTGGTTCCACGATTTTCCGACCCTTGATCTGAAGAGTGGATACCGGCAAGTAGAACTGGCTCAGGAAGATCGAGAAAAGACTGCTTTACCATCGGCCAGGATTGTGGCAGTTCACCGTTATGCCATTGGGCTCTGTAATGCCCCGCCACATTCGAAAGATTGATGGAAACAGTACTGAAGGGACTCTCAGGAACACGTGTCTAGTGTATCCTCGACGACATAATTGTGGTCGGCAGATCGTTTGAGGACCACGTGAAAAACTTGGAGGAAGCTATTCCCGACTGAGGAACTCCGGATTGAAACTGAGCCCTAAGAAATGCCATCTGTTCCAAAAGAAGTACGATACCTCGGCCACGTTGTCTCTGGGGAAGGAGTAGCAGTGGACGACCAGAAGATCAAAGCTGTTAAGGATTGGCCCATCCCAAAAGACATTCACCAACTTCGAAGTTTCCTTGGTTTATGCACATACTATCGCCGATATGTGCTGGGATTCGCTAACATCGCTAAACCACTGACCAAGCCTCACGGAAGGCCAAACAAAGTTCCAGTGGTCCGAAGAATGTCAAGACTCATTCAGGAAGCTGAAAGGAGCTTTGATCAACGCACCTATACTGAGCTATCCCCACCCAAAGGGAAATTCATTTTGGATACGGACGCCAGCAACGTGGGACTTGAGCTGTCCTATCTCAGATCCAGGAGGGACAGGAGAAGGTCATTGGTTATTTCAGCAAGACGCTTAGCAAACCAGAGCGCAATTACTGTGTCACCAGGCGAGAGCTGTTAGCTGTTGTAAAGGGGAGGGAACACTTCTAAAGTACGTGTATGGAAGAATTCCTGTTGAGAACTGGACCATGCAGCTCTCAAATGGCTCTTACAGTTCAAAAATCCTGAGGGTCAAGTACACGTTGATCGAGAGACTCCAAGAATTGATTTCGAGATCGAACATCGAGCCGGAACAGCCATAAGAATGCAGATGCCTTGTCGCGAAGACCATGTCCAGATGATTGCCTCACATTGCCGACGAGCAGAAGAGAAAGAAGCAACACTTTGTAGGAACCGCGGCAATGGATGACAACTGGAATGACAGCAAGATCCAGAAAGACCAAGAGAGAGACCCCGACCTTGGCTTAGTCGTCAGCTGGAAGAAGGGCAATCGAGACCATCAGGCAGGAAGTCGCAGGTTACTCGCCGGCTGTTAAGTCCTATTGGGCACAATGGAACCCTCTTATTCTGGACAATGGGATCCTGAAACGTGTGCTGGAGGCCGATATTGGTGGGAAGACAGACGCCAAACAATTGTTTGGGAACAGAAGAGAGGAAGTGCTGCGGAAATCCATGATGGAGTCGCCGGAGGACATCTGGGGAGTGACGTGAAGACCCCTGCAGAAAGTGAGGCAAACGGTTTTACTGGGCCAATTGTCGTTGACGTCCAGGACTGGTGCAGAAGTGCGCTGCATGCGCGCTAGCAATGGACCCTCGAATACGACCCAAGGCCCCTGATGCGTCAGTACAACGTAGGCAGCCCGTTCGAGAGAATCGCCATTGACATCGCCGGCCCGTTTCCCGTATCCGACCACGGGAATAAATACATCCTTGTGGCAATGGACTACTTCAGTAAGTGGGCGGAAGCCTATGCCCCTGCCCAACCAGGAAGCCATCACCATCGCCGACGTCTTGGTAAAGAGTGGATATGTCGATTCGGTATTCCAAATGGAGCTGCACTCGGATCAAGGCAGAAATTTCGAATCCAACCTTTTCCAAGAAATATGTCTACTGCTGAACATCCGAAGACAAGAACCACGGCCCCACATCCGCAGTCCGATGGAATGGTGGAACGGATGAACAGGACGATCAACCGCCACTTGTCCAAGGTTGTTCTCTGACCATCAAAAGAGACTGGGACCAGTATCTTCATTTGTTCCCTGATGGCCTATCGATCCGCAGTACACGAGCAACCGGTCAAACTCCCTGCCAGTATTATAATGGGCCGAGAACTGCGACTGCCTTATGACCTGAAGTGGGATACCGCCAGGACAAGACACTGGAGAGGACTACGTCAGCAAACTTCGGCAGAGAATGGACGACATCCAGAACGAGTCCGGTTGAACATCCAGAGTGCCAGCGATAAAATGAAGAAGACCTATGACATCAAGGCCGACGCTGGAGGATTTGGGTTGATGACCTGGTTTGGCTGTACAACCCCAAACGTCGTCGTGGACTATCACCAAAGCTGCGGAACTCGTGGAAGGCCCGTATAAAATCGTGAAAAGGATAAACGACCTTTGTACCGAATCCATAAGCCACCCGAGGGAAACCAAGGGTCGTCCATTCCAACAGGTTGGCCCCTTTCGCTGGAAACCATGACCAAGTTCGCACCCTCCAGCCACCGGAGGATGATATGACGTTCGAGAAGTTTATGTCCCTTGTATTAAACGGGCAGAAAGTTCTACATGGGGTTACTTAGAGAGGAGTCACGAGACCTTCCGAGGGTGCCTGCTGACTACGCACAGCGCACTGTGTGGCAGAAGATCTTCGAATGTCCAGGGGCATCGCCGTAGTGTTCTCAAGAAATTTGGTCAACTCCAAACACTGCGGAGCAGAATCCAGAAGTTGGTGGGTGCTACAGTTGAAGAAAGGCCAGAGAAACATCTACCTACCAGTTACCAAGAGGCATTCCCAAGATAAAACCGTCCTATGAAGATGTTCAAAGAGTCTCACCAAACTAAGAGATACTTATGGTGGACCAGAATCTGGCGGATCTAGCAAATTCCAAAACATCCGTGGTATTGATGGGTTGGACTGAGAGTCATAAGAAGATGCTGGAGGCGATATTCAGATCCAGCGGCGTTCAGGGATTTTGGTTTGTTGTAACCCTCTTCCACGACTGATCATGAAGACCGTGGAGTGTTACTTCCATCGAACTTCACGGGCAGATATGGGAGTCAGCAGATATCGTCACACTCCAAGGATGAAATTTCGGGACGAAATGTCTTTAAGAAGGGGCAATGTAACGAACCTAGGCCGGACCTGTCGCCCACACGTTGCCATCGACAGCGATGAGATCACCCGGAGATATTCGAGAACCATCCAGTCGCTCTTCCGCGGAAAACAACGGTCAATATTGGAAACAATTGAACATGCCGTCGCCAACCGTCCGGAATTCGGAAACATCGAGAATTGCTGTATCGGAGATAAATAGACAGCCCTCAAGAGGGAGGACACAGTCTGAACGAGCCCATACCATCGAGCATATACAGTGCGTAGTAATATAAATTGTTGTAGATTAAGTGTTAAATAAATTAGTTAAACCAAGTTAAGTTTATTTACGTTACTATATTATGGCGAATAGGATTCAATGATTTGGAAATACTTCCTGAAAACTCGATCCTGAAGTTGTTATAGGTATGTAGAGTGAGAATAATACATGGTGTTGAATATTCTAGTTTCTGATGTAGGTACATATTTTTTTTGATTCCCAAATATTTCAGATAATTTTTCATCTATTGATATTTCATTGTAAAATTTTGGAGATAAATATTTGTTTGGGAGTAAACTTTGAAATTATCGAAAAACAGTTTTGGTTCAATATTTTTCTTTGGAATCATTTGCCGAATGATAATGGAAAACCTGATTGAAAAAAAATTTTATATCATCTATTGCCTGTTGCTTAAAGAAACTCCTTCATTGACATTTAGAATTTGACTCTATTATTAGATCATTCAATATTTTTTCTAACTTAACTCCCTTGAATGGGTAATATCTTTTGGAGTATATAGGTAAAAAAAAAATTAGCACAGATAATTTTCGAACAAAAATCTTATATAAAATGAGTTTTCGAGTTAAAATGAAATGATTTTTTTATCATATACTTCTTCAAGAATAATGTTTGATGCGATATTAGACACAAAAGAAAAAATTTTTTTGGAATTT
>JAFIRS010004311.1:0-91879 GCA_018342105.1 Gonioctena quinquepunctata | reverse complement strand
TGTTCTTATTTTTAATCCAATCGCAAATAAATTAGTATCGATTTTCGTCAAAAAATCCTTTTTTCGAAAAGGGCATGTCAAAAAATGGTCACCATTTGAAAAAATTAGACACTGAAAGTCACAGAAAAAGTTATAAATACAATCAAATCTTTCCAAACCAGCTCCGCGGGAGGATTGGATTCTTTGAGACCTTCTCACCTCCAAGATCTTATTTCAAGGAGTTCTGGTTGTGAAAGTGAGAAACTTATATCTTCATTAACAAATGTATGCAATTCGATGCTATCAAGTAAGGTAAACCAAGAAATATGCCCAATTCTATACGGTGCCTCTTTAATTGCTTTGAAGAAAAAATGTGGCGGAATCCGTCCAATCGCCGTAGGCACAATTTATCGCCGACTTACGGGAAAATTATCAGGCATGTGTATATCAGCAGAATAAGGTGATTCAATTCGACCAGTTCAATTCAGTTTTGGAACTCCAGGAGGTTGCAAAGTAAATGCTCATGCTGCCGCCGTTTTCTCAATCAACATCCAGAATCTTCTTCCCAAGTTTTCCTCAAATTGGATTTTAAAAACGGAATATAATTTTGCAGAAAGCTGAACAAGTGATTTCCAATATTTTTCCCTTCATTAAGCAATGTTGCCAAACACCGACATATCTCGACTTTGGTGAAAAGGTAATTATGTCAGAAAGTGATGTACAACAAAATGTAATTTTGCCAACTTGTCTTATTCCTATCTATCATACTAGTAACTAAAATTTTGCGATTGTAATTTTCTGACATCACCTGAGGTCCTCAGATTAGTTTACGTCCGATCATGGCCACCTAGATGCAATATTAAAAGTGACTAAAAAAATGAAGTAGGCGTAGAAACTATTCAAAATGTCACATTCTGATCCAGAATTGTCTCAGAAATCTAAAAATATTACAATATACAGGGTGTTCCATTTGAAAATTCAAAACCGGAGCCATTTCCGGTGAAACCGGAAGTGACCGGAAAGTGAAAAATATGCGAAAACTCTCCTCTTCACATACCATTTACCTATACCAAATCTCATTTTGATACACCTAATATTCTAGAAGTTATGACTTGTCTAATAGATTCGTTGACACCCAGTATATTGATTTGAATTATTACTCTTAATTTTTTTTCAGGTGGCATACCGATTCTTCACAAACGACTTTTAGAAAAATTCACCAAATTTTCGTAGACACAGCTATTTACTAGAACAGGGCTGGATTAAAAGGTGTGGAGACCCTGGGGCAACAAAGGAGTGGAGGCCCCTAATTATTTTTAAACAAGTTTTTTATTTTTTTTTTATTTATTGCGGAACAAATCAAATTATTTCGACACGAGCATATGTAGGTTTAATGAAATACAAGAAATAAATTAAATTACAGCGTAAACAAAGGGATTCTTGCGAGCTTTTTTCGACGAAAAATCATTGATGATTTCGGTCAAATCCAGCATCCGGAGAAAATCATTCTCAATGCTAAGAAGCGATAACTTTGATAGGCGGCTTTGTCTCATCGTAATTCGCCTATTTTTTTCATTTTGGAAAATGAGCGCTTTCCAGTGCAATTTGACATCATCACATTCTCAGTTGTAATATCACAAGAGAGTGAAAATAATTCGACAGATTTTCGAAAACTTGTTGCCAGGCAATAGACAAGAGAGACCAACTGGCTCGAGTGGCTATTGCCAACAAGTTTGAGAAAGAAATCTAGATAATTATTTTCTACTATATCGAACTCTCGTGTGGTATTCTTTAGATTATTTTTTGATGTTACGATCATAAACACATTTCCTTGCAAAATTATATAATGTACTGAACCGGATTTGATTTATTTCACACTTTTCATGCGAATTGATGACAGACGTCAAATTAAAAATATAGGTTGTCAGACAATAAAAACAAAATACCTCAAATTATTCCCGCGACGATTTTCTAGGTAGAATATTCCCACTATTGATTGGCCAAAACGTATATGAATTATTTGAATTGAACGTTTCCATTGGTTTCTAGCAATGTCAAAAAATAATCACTGTAATTTCAATGTTCGAGAATATAGCTCTGAAATTTTGGTTTTCAAGAATTTGATAGTAGAACATCTTAGATAGATAGTCCTTTTCAGAAGGATTTACATTTGTTGCGGAATGTCATCTTTCTCTTAGACTCACACTTTCAGATTTCGGGGATTTCTCTGTTACAAGCGCGCCACTCAGCGGACACTTGTCAACGCCAATAAATAGGAAAAACAGGTATAGATGGGCAAAGTGTTTGTAGAATCGGCAGAAAAATAGTCAACAGAATTTGAACTTTTGTTCTATTATGGAATGCGCACAGGGCTCTTCATTTAATAATAAAAAAATGTATAATTTTTTTAAATTCAATTGTTCTTGTTTTTAACGCTAATTTCGATACGATATAATATTTTGTATAATAGTATGATGTTTTACTTGGTGATTGTTTCTCGCATATACACATGATTCATCAGATCGAAGATTAATTATAACCATGGATTTTGACAAGAATACGAAACATGTTTTTGAATGTTTAAAACGAAAAATGAGAGAAAAAGTGGGAGAACTGCTCTTTCGTTGTCAGATTTTTTATATATAATTTTGCATATCATTCGGTATTTGTTAGGAAATTTTACCTAAATATTTATATTGTGGAGGCCCCTCTCTTGTGGCCCCGTTTGCCCCCTTCTTAATCCGGCTCTGTACTAGAAACTTTATACAGTGGGACAGGTATTCAATAAACCTTGCCAACGCCAAGTAATTTATTGGGAAACGTTGATGCTCCAGGGGTCAATTTGATGCGACCCAGACATCTTCATTGCCACAGTTGAAATATGATCTTTATTGCCTGCTTCTGTATCGCGTAGTACTTCATCATTTCCGTTAAAATTTACGACAACGACTTGCACATCTCACGACTCAACTTTTACGAGCCACGTTATGAAATTCTAAAAGTCAGATCCTAATGGAAAATCTTAGAACATTGTCTGAGAGCTCCTTGCTTGTCTTATTCCTCAAAGGAGACATCAATTGGCCACTATCTGAACAAAAAACTATTATTAAAAGTGGAAAGTTGACGACGAGGCAATTTGCCATACTTTGAAACGTTATTGAGTTTGTTGTTTGTCGTCTCGGTGTTGGTCCAAGTTGGCTGCCCTTTAGTCCAGTCAATTTCGGAAAAAGCTTGACGTTGTTGGAGATTTGGGCGACATTGATTCAAATAGTTTGCATTTTGAGGGGGAGAAAATGTTAATTATGTGAATTTGGATTTGCAAACCAAGCAAATCACGAAAAGAGTTCGATGAAAAAGAAGGAACCAACTTGGTAGTTCTGAGATACAGCGTTAGCCATAATGTTTGCAATATACGGGAAAAATATTACTTTATCAGAGTTACAAAAAATACGTATCTTGTACACGCTCCCCTATTCGGCAACTTTGGGAATTAAAAAAAACCGTAAAATGCTACTTTCACAGACTTGTCCGTAAAGTGTCGTCATGGCAACACTTTGCAAACTGAATTTTATCCATTCATAAAACATAACGAACATTAACGGGTGTATATAAATACTATATAAAAACATTTTAACAAAAAATTAAACCGACGAAATACGGAACTGAAAATTAAAAAATAAAATAAACCTTCTTAGTCTCAATAACTAAGCTCCTAAACTAATGTAAGTAACTAATTTTGAGTCGGCGCCAAACAAACAAGCAAATTATTTAGATAAGGCTTAAAATGATGGCATCGAGTTGCGCGGTGACATTCTCATAATTTTTTTGAAGTAATTTAATGATCTTCGTTGAATGTTCGTTTGGGGCCGACTCAAAATTAGTTACTTACATTAGCTTAGGAGCTTAGTTATTGAGACTGAGAAGGTTTATTTTATTTTTTACTTTTCAGTTCCGTATTTCGTCGGTTTGATTTTTTGTTAAAAAGTTTTTTTTTAATTTTTTGTGGCTGAAATCTACTAATTACTATCCACTTGTTTTTTGTTTACTTTCAAAATACTTACTTACTCACCTTACTTCAACTATTACCAGTTAAATAATATGATTATCTATTGATTTGTTGAAAATATTAACAGGATGTTCATAAAATCAGATGTGGAATCATCTGCGACTGAAAGATAAACTTTAGTCACTATCTTCCATCGTCAAGATAACCTCTTGTGGGGTGTTCATTTTAATCGTGGATTTTTCAATTCACAGAAAAATATTTCTATCAATATTCAATTGAGAATGTTTCCCTTTTCAACATGATTATCTACTTTTACTATTTGTTGTAATATAAATTATTTTTGTTGTTCTGATTAGTTTATTTCATTACTTTGTATATCATTCCATTCTCTCATAGAATATAGTGATTGTGACGACTGAAGGAGAACAAAAATAATACATTAGCGATTGTCATTGTCAACTACATCTGTGTGCCAATGTTCACAAGTGAAAAATCAATTATTCTCTATTTTTCTACCCATTAGGATGGATAATTCCATTCGAAATATAAAGATAATCAACTATGAGGTATACCCTATCTAAAAAAAAAGAATCATCCAAATCGAAGAACCCAGCACAAAGTTATGCCTGATAGAATCGGTTAACGGACCAGAATTCAGAGGGGGAGTCATTAATATCCTTCAATTTGCTACCCTTAGGGGTGGATTTCATCTTTTAAATTCAAATGAGACCAACTTCGAAGTACACCCTATCCACTGAAAAAAATAATTATCGAAATCGGACGTCTCACTAAAAAGTTATGCGTGATCATACATAAAAAAAAAATATACGCGTCGACTAGAGAATCTCCTCGTTTTCGGTTTCGTCGGTTAACAAACTATGAACCGATAACATTTTACCGCTGAAAAGCTAGGAATTTTGATTTTTTCAGAATAAAATTGTCAGTGGTTATTGTTGCGGTAAGTACAAACATGATGCAATACAATACAATACAATACAATATTTTTATTTCCTGACACTTTACAAGCATGAAAATCGTCAAATACGAAAAAGACAAATAAAATAAAATGACAGTTAAAATTAAGTCATGAAAATAAGATGTACATGTACAAGTAAAAAATAGCATAAACAAAATAGTACACAATCAAACATTCATGATGTCAAGCAGCCAGATCAGTTTGAAAATATTCATCTATTGAGTAAAAGGCATTTTTGTAGAAAATATTTTCAACACTAATTTTGAAATTAATGAGATAACCAATTTTATTATATGTGTAGTTTTATAGACATGTCTGAAGTCCGTTAGATACAGAAGTTAATTTGTGAATAGGAACTATTAAATTATAATTTTGTCTTAGAGTATAACCAGCAGCTAGACGGGTAGTATCTCTCTACTGAAACTCGTGGAAGTGTTTATTAATGTAAGTAACACAATTCAAAATAAACATGGATAACACAGTTAGCATCCGTAACTCAATAAATAACTGCTTACAAGAATCAGCATATTTTTTGAAACACATGGTACTTGATATTTTTTTTTGGAAAATCAACAAATTATGCAATATACTGCAGTTGCGCAGCAGACTAAGCAATAATTCAGATTTGAGTGAACATAGGCATAGTAATAGCTTAGTAAGATAAGCACAACATTTCTAAGATTCCAAATAACGAATCAATGTATGGGTAATTTTTTGGAAATAGAGTCAATATGGTCATTCCAGGATGATTGTGAGTCAATGTTCAATCCTAGGAAGTTGACTGAGTCCATTTCTCTAAGAGAGGAAACAATGGTATTCGTTTTGTTGCTATTTAGTACAAGGCCATTCCTGGAACAGTAGTTTTGCATATTTGCTGCAATACCAGCCTGATCAGACAGCCCTTCACATAGAGCAGAACTAAACAACAGCAGTTGATATTATTATTTACAAATAAAAGAAAGAGAGTAGGACCCAGGACACTACCTTGGGAGACACCTGTTGAGATGTTACGATTCTAAGAAAAATATATGCCCGACTTGAGCCTAACCTTAACAAATTGACTTCTGCCAGTTGAATAAGTTTCAATCCATTCAAGACTCTGACCACGAACACCAAGGTCACAAAGTTTATCAAAGAGAAGTTGATGACTGATGGTGTGAAGAGCACGAGATGAATCAGAAAGAATATCGAACGTTTTTTTCACCCTTATCAAATTTGGATAAAAAATTTATGATCAGAGAAAGAGTAGCATCTTGAGTTGGTAAACCAGCTTGTAATCCATATTGGCTCTCAGAAAGTGAGTTATACTTATTACAGAAGGATACAAGTCTGAAAAGGGAAACATTCTCAATTGAATATTGATAGAAAGATTTTTCTGTGAATTGAAAATGTGTTTCCCATTTCTTTCGGTCTTCCTGATGATCGTGGAAGCGTGAAATAGATTTTCGTCGACAAAAATGTATTGAAGACCTAGTGAATGCGATGTCTCTCCTGCATCAATGTTACGAATGATTTCTGGTGAGTACTCTCTTTTGGAAAACATTCTTCTTTGCCTCATTCATCTTTATGAGTTCTTAATTAAGACTGGAATAGAAAATCAAATAACTATCTGAATGAAAATGCAAATTTTCAATTTCAGATTCTTTCTTTTGAGTTAGGGCCTTTTCAGAATATCTATCAGATGTAGTTCAATGTCCAGCGTGGCTTTAGCCGGGAAAGTAGTTGTTTTCTGTCAGACATTCACAAAAAATAACTTTATTTTAATCGTGGATTTTTCAATTCACAGAAAAATCTTTCTATCGATATTCAATTGAGAATGTTTCCCTTTTCAACATGAATACCCCACAAGAGGTTATCTTGACGATGGAAGATAGTGACTAAAGTTTATCTTTCAGTCGCAGGTGATTCCACATCTGATTTTATGAACATCCTGTTTATATTTTCAACAAATCGATTCAAGTCTGTTCAGAAAAGATTTTTCGAACAATTTAGAGAATGAAGAAAGCAATGCAATACCCCTGTAGTTGGAGATTGAGTGCTTATCATTTTTTTGTGAACAGGAACAACAATGGCGTGTTTGAGACATAAGGGAAATTAACCCTCAAGGAATGATAAATTCACTAAGTATGTAAGTGGTTCGATGATAAGTTCAGCAACAGTCAACAAAACTTTACCAGGCAATTCATCAAGGCCGCTGACGTTCTTGGACGAAGTAGACTTAATAATATCGAGAAGTTCAGTTTCGTCAACTGGACGAAGAAAAAAAGAGTTTGTTTTTATGTCGTGATTACAGGGCCACCATGAACCCGAATTCCATTATAAGTTTCAAAATAAGTCGGTTAACAATTGTCTACATTGAATGATGTCGAATTCTGTTTTATTATATTCCAGGCAACTTTCGATTTGTTCACAGATGCAAGAAATTTGTTGCTGAAATACTCTTTTTTGGAATCGTCAATTTTAATTCTATGATTCTTCAAGAGAAATGTATATTGATTATTAATGGCTTCATCAAATTACATTCTGCTCAGATTAAAATATCACGAAGTAGTATACCTTCATTGATGATTTCATTGGTAATCCAGGGTTTACCTTTCTGAAGATGCGTGTTTTTGATTATACGTGAAACAGGATTTGTCGAATAATTCAAGGAATAAGGTGTAGAATTTGGAAAAATTTCTGTCGAAGTCGATGTTGTTGAGATATACAAAGTCCCAAGATTCACGTGACAGTAAAGTTTTGAACATGGGGTTCATTAATAGTGCAAGATTTAACTGAAAGTTTGATAATTTGGAGTCAATGATCAGAAAAATCAGGATGAATGACAACAGAGGGAATTTGACAAGAAGTGGACGAGAAAATATTATCGACTGTAGACATATTGTTCCCCTGTATTCTTGTGTAATCAAAAATACATTGATTCAATCCATATGAAGCAAGTAGAAGAACGAAGAAATTTTGCGTTGCTGTCATTGGAATTTTCGTGAAAATTTAAATTGAAGTCACCACAGATAAATGCCGTAGATTGATAATTTTTTCCAAAAAATAAATCAGAAAATGCTTTTATTTTTACACTTTCTTTCTTCGAAAAATCGCAAACAAAATGATAGTTAATCCAAGCAAAATATAATCCACTTACAAAAATATACGAATAATGGTTTAGTTTGGGTTCAAATCAAGTTTCGATTTTCACACCTAAACCTACATACATGTATTGGATGATAACAATTTATATTTCATTTATTCCAAATGTCACTTACTATTCAGGATTACCACGAAGTGGGCAACATCTAGAATTCACGGTTCGAATGTCAAACTAGGGGAAAACAGGATTTTGCTGTATACTGAATACATTTACAATTTTTTTTTCCAAATTTGGAGTATTTTTTTGAATGGTTGTAATATTTACTTACAAGTTTATTATTATCATTCGACTATCTATATCCCCATGATACGTTAGTATAGTTGGATCCTATAAAAATGACTGAAAAGGCAATTAGAGAACATAACAACAAACGCAAATGGTATTGACTTGTTGACATATTTGACATTTGACACGATATTTCACACGGCCTTATGCATGTGCAGCCTACAAATATATTTGCGAATTGATTGCAGAAATACAATCATAGTTCTTACATGAAACATTCTTTGGAAAGCTTATACAAAAAACTATTGTATGCAACACGTGCGCAAATGGCTTTCGCGGAATTGTTACATAAACTACTATTAGAGATAACTTCTTGAAACTGTAATGAAGATATATTGTGCTTGGGCTCATTTTCTCTCTCGATGAGTAGTTTCTATGAGAAGAGCTTTGATGATATGATGGAATATAAGTGAGGAAACTCCATTGTTACGAAGTTGTGGTTGAAGTATGACTATTCGCGGGAGAAGTCGTTATAATTCCAAAATTGAGTGTGTATTATTTGTTCGAAAATGTGAACAGAGTGTCCATGAAATAGATAGATAGATATAATTTATTTTGCCAAGTGATTACATTTTGGTAAAATAGCAATACTCAAAATACAAAAAACAAAAACAGAGATTACAAAAGCATAACACGTTTATAAATACAAACTGTGTGGAAGACGAATAATCAAACGAAAATAAAAACCACTAATAAAATTACTCAGACAAAGAGTAGAAACATTTACCTATTGAAAATCCCTTTAGTGTTTTTCTGAATTTAGTCACTTCATCAATACTTTTAATTTTACTAGGTAAATTATTGAAAATGCGCAACCACATATAGCGAATTAAAGCTGATAAATATTTTTACAAATGGTACATTAAAATCCATATTCTTTCTGGTATTCATCCAGTGAATATCTTTGTTCAGTTTGATTTTGTCTTTATTTCGAAACATGTGTAAACACATTTCTAAAATATATAATGAGGTCAGCGTTAGAATTCGAAGCTCAACAAAAAGTGATCTACAGGAATGTGCACATTTCACACCAACAATACATCGGATGATGTGTTTTTGGGAAATGAACACATCTCTAGCTAGGGTGGAATGTTTAGTTTAAGAGCTTAGTTATTGAGACTAAGAAGGTTTATTTTATTTTTCACTTTTCGGTTCGTATTTCGTCGGTTTAATTTTTTGTTAAAAAGTTTTTTGTCGGTTACGAAATGTTGCTATTCGAGTTTTTTCTGCATTTAAAAATAGCTGATGTTCATTAAACCATTTACATGTGTCTTCTAAAATATTTGTAATGTCAGTATACATTGTCAAGAATTCACCATTCAGAAATGAATCAAGATTATTAACATATAATAAAAAAAGACGAGGACCCAATACCTAGCCTTGTGGCACACCAGATTCTACTAAAGAATAGTCTGATTTATATTTCCTAATTTCGGTTTGGTCTATGTGCTGCACTTGAACATATTATTTCCTGAACTTTAAACAAGATGACATCCAACTTGAAGGCTGCCCTCTTATTCCGGAATCATATAGCTCTGATATTAAAATACCGTGGTCAACGCAGTCGAATGCCCTGCTGAGATCACAGAAAATCCCAACAGGACCCTCTGCCGCCTCAATACATTTGATAATTTCACTATAAAAAGAGTGAATTGCCGTACCAATGGACTTACCTGCCCGGAATCCATGCTGCTTTTCTGTTAATATTTCGAATGTTCCTAGAGAATTTCCAAGACGTGATAGAAAAGCACACGAAAAAATTTTCGAAAGTGAGGGAGGGGCAGTTACTGGTCTATAGTTTTCAAGTAGCGAAATGTCTTTTTTCTAAGATTGGAATGATTTTTCTCATATTAGGAAACAATCCTGTAATGAATGATAAACTCACCAGGTGTGTAAGAGGCTCAATCAGAGAGGGAATTATCTTTTTAACCGAAAACATGGGTAAATCATCTTATCCGGACGATTATTAATTTTTCAGTTTATTTCGTAAAAGTCTTTCCAATTCATCTTCCGTATAAGGAGTTCATCTTTCAGTCGCAGGTGATTCCACATATGATTTTATAAACACTTTGTTAATATTTATAGGCATTCTCAAAATGATCCCGATCCTATTTATTCAGCTTGGTTGCAAATAATTTGCTCAAGATAATCTGATGATGACTGTATAATTTCCTCTTTCTACAGTGTTACATGTTGGACAATCAAGTTGACTAACCTCGTCTATTTTCCGTTGAATCGCATCTTTACTTGTTTTTCCTGGTGAAATGGGAAAATCGATATCAAATTCAGTTATGCAAAGCTTTGGTCGAATGGAAAACAGAAAAATGAGTAGAAGGAAAAACGTAAAGGACACCGCACCATGCTTATGGAAACTGGCTTTCGGCTGAATTTCATGATATGTTGTAGATTTTGACTTCCCCGGCAAAAGTGGTCATGGGCACAAAAAATCAATCGACTAGTTTTCGAAATACAGAGTATTAAAGATGAAAAGTGAAGCTTTCTGCTCAGAATTTTTAACAATTTCGAGAATTGACAAAACGCCTATTTATTCTGGGAATACCATGCCTCAATGTCACGTTGAACTTTTTTGTTTTGTGCTCTACAACAGGGTTAAAAAAGAAAAATCAAATTCGATGAATTTTAAACCAACCAGTGTGAGTCGAAAATAGGGTACGTCAACCCCTCGTTTTTTTAGTTCGGATAGGGAAGAGCTTGTCATATATATATATATATATATATATATATATATATATAAATTTAGAAATAATGACTGAAAATTGGTATGAAGATACCCGTTATTCCCCACTGTTTATATATATAGTTTATATATATATATATATATATATATATATACGTCACATAGTCAATTCATGTATACAGGGCGAGTAAAAAGAAACAGTCCAAGTTTCTTAAAAAAATGCGTTTTTTTTTCAATTAATACCCTTATATCGCGAAAAAATCAAATGAAAAACTGTTCTTGAACTCTGAATTAGCAGAAACTGAATAATTATAAAAATCTTATATGATGCGGACTTTAACGGTGACACTGTTATACAGGCTGTAATCTACCCTCTTGCACATCCGTGAATGGCGAGTGTGGAATGCCATTTTATAGCGAATTGCAGTGGTTAAAAACCCGAAAAAAAAAATGAAAACACATTTTGTTCTTTGTCAAATTCGACAAAATTGTGGGAAGTGCCGCTCGCCCAACCTCAGCTGTCCTGGTCAGAGCTGTAAGCGAAGGCAATTGCCGGATGCAATGAACATTTATATAATGTGGAATAATGAATTGATTGTGTGGTAGAAGAATAAATCAGGCTGTTTGCGATAGATATCCAATTTCAAAAAGTGATTAAAGCAAACTAACCTCGTAATATCCAAACTGGTAGATAAAGTCAGAACTAGTAGATGTCAAAGCAGCTTTGGCACTTATCAGATCACAATTATAAAAAAAACAGTTTTATTAACACAAAAGACAGTATTGTTTAATCTTTTCAAATTATGTACGGTCATCATTATGAACTAGTCTTCTTCTTCTTCTTCAATAATTTAATAGCTATTTACTCCCTCTTATTCGCAGTACTGCTAGTGGAAACTGTTAAAAATGGTATGATAATCCTCACAAAATCCGCGCAAGGTTTTTCAAGAAACTGGCACTACAATGATATGATCAGACTGTACTGTAGATAAGACTCAAAAAAATTAAAGAAAGTGACATTCAAAAACGTACTCCTAGCGCCTCTGACGGACGTATGCATCATTACTTCGCACAGTTCAAACTTTTACCGCTAGGTGCTTCGAACTGTCAACTATAATTTAATCTGTCTTCGTTTATATGTTGTACAAATATTGTTATTATCTAGTATTTTCAATTATTATGAAAATCAATTAATATGGTGAATTATGTTTGGGTTGTAAGAATAGTATTGCCTATCAATATTTCTGAAACAACCACAATTGGAGCTAGTGTTGGGGGGAAGTTATTCAAGAGAAGGTCAAATCGAATTTGAATTGAGGAACATCTTTAAATTTGAAATTTCCGACATTTTGGGATTTGTTAAATTATTTTAACAAAATGTGAGGAACTGCACTAATGCAAAAAAAAATACAAACAGGAGTGTCCCCTATCATTCCACTGTTAATAGTACTCAAGAAAACGCAGATATGTTCGAATGCACGATACGTTCGGTCGAAGACAACAACAGGCGCATGCGAGAATCACGGAAACACTAACTGGCAACAGTGTTCACATGATATGAATGACGAATGACTAGTTTACAATGATGTCCGGAATTATTTTGAAAAACATAAACAATACTGTGTCAACAATATTAACGGAGACAGATTAAATTATAGTTGACAGTTCGAAGCACCTAGCAGTGAAAGTTTGAACTGTGTGAAGTAACGATGCATACGTCCATCAGAGGCGTTAGGAATACGTTTTTGAATGTCACCTTTCATTTTTTTTAGTCTTACGTACAGTACAGCCTGATCATATCATTGTAGTGCCAGTTTCTTGGAATACCTTGGGCGGATTTTGTGGGAATTATTGATGCTTTGGGAGTAAAATGAGTGGATTTTCATATGGTCCATTGATCATTTTTAACAGTTTCCATTGGCAGCACTGCGAATAAGATTCATAATGATGAATGTAAATAATTTGAAAAAAATAAACAATACTGTCTTTCGTGTTGATAAAATTGTTTTTTTCATAATTGTGATTTGATAAGTGCGATATGATAAGTGCCAAAGCTGCGTTGACATCTACTAGTTCTGACTTTATTTATCAGTTTGGAAATAACGAGGTTCGTTTGTTTTCATCACTTTGAAATTGGATATCTATCGCAAACAGCCTGAAATGAAAATTTTTTGATTCTTTTACCACACAATCTATTCATTATTTCACATTATTTGAATGTTTATTGCATACGGCAATTGCGTTCACTTACAGCTCTGATCAAGAAAGCTGAGGTTGGGCAAGCGACGCTCCCCAAAATTTTAACATGTTTAAAAAAAATGTAACCACTGTGATTTGCTATAATATGGCATTACACACTCGTTATTCACGGTAGATTACACCCTGTATATTCAACTTAGTTGCGAATAACTTACTTAAGATGATAAAAACGACATTATTTCCAAAACCGCGCAATTAACTGAATCATTTTATCTCTCCACAATGTCACATGTTGGACAATCAAGTTGACCAACCTCGTCTATTTTCCGTTGAATCGCATCTTTACAACTTGTTTTTCCTGGTGAAATGGGAAAATCGATATGAAATTCAATTGGAGCGCAGGAATGGACTTATGCAAAGCTTTATTCTGGTTTGGTCGAATGGAAAACAGAAAATTGAGTAGAAGGGAAAACGTAAATTTGTGAATTTGGAGGTAGTTGTGAAGAGACGTGGAAGCAATCTATTATTCGAAAATAGCGAAAATAAAAAAAAAATCTGTTAAGATCAAAACCCAGAGAGACTTGGAGTACAGGACAAAAAATGTGAAAAGAAATACAGAAATACGTACAAATATTCGTACCTGAAGTAATAATAGCAAGCTGGATACGAACAAAACACTGTTTGGATTTTTAGTGTCTATTTCGTTATATCATAATTCTTTTTATCCAGGAACGAATTCATTTGGTCCAATTCATTTGGCGTTTATAGGAAAACCTTAAAAAAAATTGTCAACAACAATTTTTTTTTCATCTAAAATAACGTCAGCAACTACAGAGTTCGTTAAATACAGGGTGTTATGTAAGTACGTGGCCAAACTTGAAGGGGTGATTCTTTGAGTAATTCTAAGACGAAAGTTCATATAAATCCGGTCCGGTAATGCTTCGTTTTCAAGATACAGTGTTAACATTTTTAAAAGAAATAGGATTTCCTAAATATTTTAATAATCCTACAGCCGATTTTGTTAGATTTAGCCCTCAAAAAAAACGTGCGCCACTGATTTTTAAATTTTTGTTTTTGCATTGAGCTACTAAAACTACAACTTTTTTATTCCTAGCATTTTTTCGTATCTTGCTTTATTTTTGAGAAAAAAAATAAAAATAACTTTACTGTTATGTGGTAATGTCGAAAATTAAAAAAAAACATGAAACACGAAGAACCCTTTATTGAAACCACACTTGAACAAATGGTACGCAATTTTTTTAAATAAGAAAACATTTAACAATAAGTAACACAAAACTTACAATAGTAGCTCAAAATGTCCTCCTTCAACTTCAATGCAAGCATTACCTCGTCTTAACATCGATTGCCAAACACGTTGAAATATTTCCGGCGTATGTCTTATCTGATCACATGAATCCCGTATCCGTCGAATTATTTCTTCTTCAGTGTTGACTGGAATTTTATAAACGAGGGACTTTAAATGTCCCCAAAGGAAAAAGGGATTTAAATCCGGTGACCTGGGTGGCCATGACTGTGGACCTGCACGACCGATCCAGTTTTCTCCATAAGTTGCATTCAGAAATTGCATTCCAAAAAATGACGATACTCTTGACCATTTAATCTCGGGGGTAAAAAATGAGGTTCAATGAGATAATCACACACAATACCAACCCAAACATTCACGGAAAACTGTTGTTGATAATGATGTTCTATAACCGCATAGGGATTTTCTTCAGCCCAGATATGATTGTTATGCAAAAACACGCTTCATCGGTAAACAATATACGGGATAGAAATGTCGGAGATGCTGCCTGTTGTTGCAAAAGCCAAGTAGAATAAACAACTCGCTTGAAAAAATCCGCAGGTAATAACGCTTGCACACGCTGTATGTGGTAAGGATACAGTTGATAGTCCCTTAAAATCTTCCATACAGTAAAGTACGAAATGTTGAATTGTTCTGCAATTTTGCGTGTACTTGTATCGGGGTTACGCTCAACTTCACGTAAAACTGCTTCCTCCAGCTCCACTGTTCTTACCGTTGCAGGTCTCCCAATAAGAGCCGCCGACCTTTGGAAGATGCCTGATTCGCACAGCCTTTCGTGTATTCTTACAAATATTTGTCTATTTGGTACAATGCGATTAGGATATCTCTCTTGATGAATGCGTCTAGCCGCTCTGGAATTGCCTCGGGCCATTCCATAGACAAAATGCATATCGGCCGTTCCTGAGTTTGTAAACCGAACCATTTTCTAATATCAGTAACGAATTTTATAGCCTAAAACTCTTAAAAACACTTCAAATAATTACTATCAAATAATTACGTATGCACTGTTTCAAGTTATGTCAAAGTCAAATTTGTTTGAACAATTGTTTTTCCTTCCATGGCACTCTAACTTTACTTTCAAAACACTGCAGTAATAATTAACGTTCTTTGTTTCATCGAATAGATGACTTTCGTGTAATTTTGATTGTTTAATCATAAATAAAAATCTCGTTATTGCATATCCATGGACAACAATAAAAACATTTTTTAATAATTAGAATTTTTTTTACTGCTTGCATTACTTTTGATAAGTATTTCTAAGACTAGAATAGACTATTGATATGGAAAAAAATAACAAGTACACCCCAGTTTTTGATGGTTGGGTAGTACAATTTTTTTATTATGTAGTCCCAGGGACATGCAATAAAGTGATTATTATGTTTTTTCTCAAAAACAAAGGGAGATACGAAAAAAATGCTGGAGATGAAAAAGTTGTGGTTTCAGTTGCTCAATGCGAAAAATTGCAAAAAATCGATAACGCACATTTTTTTGGTAAAAAATATTGGTTAAAGTGCTTTCCGGCACGCCACTGGACATGATAATATCAATCTAGTTAGGGCTCAATTAGCCCCTTACTACCCGTAATAATACTGCCAAATTTCAACGAAATCGGTTGAAGGATTATTAAAATATTTAGGAAAAACTATTTCTTTTAAAAATGTTGACACCCTGTATCTTGAAAACAAAGCATTACCGGACCTTTGGTTATATACACTTTTCGTCTAAGAATCACTCAAAGAATCACCCCTTCGAGTTTGGCCTCGTACTTACATAACACTCTTATATTGCTGCAAGTTTTTCCTTCGGTATAAATACAAAAGTGTCCATCCGCCTCTGTATTCCAATGAATCTGTGAAATTGCACAAGGGATTTCTGCCGATGAACTCAAATGCATTAGCGGAACGTTTCGTTGCCAATCTCGAAGCAAATTGGACGTGATTTATATATGAGATCGAAAGCAATATCATTCCGGGAGAATTCGAGTCGTCCGTGACGTTTCTACGGAAATTATGAATCTTTTATGTTGACTACAGTTGTTGTGGGCCACACGCGCTCGTGAGCACTTTGATCAAAAGAAATATTTTTTCTCTCACTTTATACCTCACTCGAGATGCCAATTCCATAAAAATCCAATATATTCTCTCCTCAATCCCGGCATATAAAATCATGTAAAAAACTACTACTGATATGGAATCGAAAGGTGTTTCTAATTAACCTGACGAACATTATAAATAAAATAATGGAAATAGGAAATTTTCACAAAGAAGTTATAAAAATAAAAAGTTGAAAAAAACGTAACCCGACAGCAGAAAAAACAAAAAAAAAAACAAAAAGTAAGACTATTATCGTCTTATTGAGTAGACAAGTCTCTTGATTTGATATATTAGATATTCCTATTTATTTAGTTCTATTGAATTCTTCTGGTTTTACATTAATAACGTTATAATTCAATTTAAATGCCGTGGTCGTGCGTATTTTTTATTTTGATCGAAAAATAGTTTTGTAACATATCAGACAAGAAAATGAGAAATAGAATTGAATAAAAAAATGTGGACCAACCAGGATTCGAACCTGGGACCTCTCGATTTCTAGTCTAACGCTGTTGGTCCTTATTCGGAAACCAGCGATTCACATTTTAAATTCATCTCTGTATTAGTATGCGAAGATGATGAGGGTTAATGTGACTATGGGAACATTTACGCATGCACATCTAATGAAATTATATTAGTTTTGCCAGCTAGTGTCAATCACATCATAGTAAAATTATAATAGAGAGGGAAATGGGGCCTTATATTTATATTTATAAAAAAAAAACAGTTTTATACTCATATAATCTTCCTATCCCAAAATTATATCCTAGCCTAATGTTTGTGTTGTTTGTCCTACTAACTAATTTTAGCACAAGAAGAGATATACGCACAAGTATAAACTATGCAATCATGAAAACAGAAGATAAGAAAATAGAGCAAAGACGAAAATCATAATTTGAATACAGTATTGCCGAGAGCAAGATTCCTGTATTCAGAGGACGAAGCCTTTATTACAAGGGTAATGAGGGGAGAGCTGGATAATAGCGCCGATGGGAAGCTACATCCCAGAAGGAATAGAGAGAGAGAGAGAGATTATCGACCAACTTCACACCCGAAATTTCAATGTGGATGACTCAGCGAAGTAAATATAAATAATGAAGTCGTGGATAGCGTCTCTAATTAAATATTAATCGAAAAATAGTTTGTGGCATATCAGACAAGCAACATCTATTTTTAATTTTCTTGTAATACATCTTTATTTGAAATAGGAAACCTAATGTACATAATTATGAGTGAAAAATATTTATAAGAATATTTCTAAAAAAATAGTAAAGTTATACATTGAAAAATTTAAGGTAACATGTAGATAGATAAATTATATATTTTTCGACATGTTTTTTGGGTAACCTTCCACAGTCTGAAAATGAAAATATAATCAGGAAAATCTATACAAGTGTAGAAAGGGCAAACTGATTAGTTCACCCCGATAAGTTATTGCGTTCACCAAATTATATTTCCTATAGAAAAATGATCCAATTTGTCAATAACTTGTCGTTTTCTGAATTTGCCTATCAATTTTTTTTTTAAATTCAAAAGATACTTCTCTATATAGTTTTCGCTTGACGTTTCGGGTACTATATCTGCCCCCGTTCTCAAAATCTTCTAAATCTCCTTTAATTGTTTTATAATTTGGATTTTTTCTCGCAAAGTCTTTTTCGCTTTTTTATTTTCAGACTGTGGAAGGTTACCCAAAAAAACATGTCAAGAAACGTTGTTCCTCCACAAAAAAACACATTCATTCAATATAAATTATATAATTATTGCAATACAAATATTTGGTTTGGTTATAGATTGCTGATATCCACCAATGAAATAGTGAAATCGTGTGATTGAAAATAATAAATGATCAATGACAATGAACTATACCTATAATAATACATAAACAATTGGAGTTTCTATCACTAATACAGCATTTAATTCTTTTACTTATTTCATATTTATTTATTTTTTACAAATTCTTTTGGTGCTGTTTTAAAATTTTCCAAATTTGTTAATTTTTTCAATACTACAGGTATTTCATTGAATTTTTGGAAACCTTAAAAAAATAATGAGTTCATGGTACTTATTTGTATTTGTATTTGTATATTATTTGAATTTATAGTGGAAAGTAGTGAACGACACCAACAATTACAAGAAAAAAAATAGTTTTAATAAAATAATTCTAGAAAACGGAACGGAAATCACCAACTTGATGGACATCGCTAATAATATGATAAATAATTTTTCGAAAATGGGTCCCAAGCTAATTAAAATAATTAGGTTGAGTTAATTTATATAATATTCATTGAAAATAGTATACCTATCCCACGCACAGGTTCATCCTTCTGTGGGTATTCTATATACAGAGTGGGCCATTGAAAACGAAACAGCGGCTCTGTAGGTCGGCAGAACCGAATTATTTGAAAACGCTCGGACACGTCAACGACTTTTTCGAGAGAGACATCGTTCGCGATGAAATTCACCCGAAATACATTCCATCCCTCGGAGCTGTGACCGCCACCCCTAAATTTTTAAATGGCAACATATGGCAAGTGATACCTCATTTGAAAGGTATTTTCCTTCTCAATATCAAACAACAAAAATAAATGAATTCTATCGATTCGTTTTCGAAATATGGAAACTTGATGTTGGGAAATAACTTTTTATTCGCTCAATCAATGAAAACAATATCTGATAAAGCAACTGTCGCAATAATTATGATTGTCAATCAACTGAATGTTCAAACTGTCTGCCACCCATTTCCATACAATAGTACAAGTTCTGTTCAAAACGAGACCTCACATTTCGTAGCATTTCCGGCGATATTCGACGGAATTCTTCAATAATTCTCCTTCGTAAATCTTCCAGAGATTCTGGTTCGGTTGCAAAGATTTCGTTCTTCAAGTGAACTCACAGGAAAAAGTCGAGTGGGGTTAAATCTGGAGATCTGGCTGGCCACTCTGTAGAGCATCTTCTTCCAATCCAACTTCCAGGAAACATTCTATCCAAAAACGCCATAACAGGCTGTGCATAATGTGGAGGTGCCCCGTCTTGTTGAAATATCAAGTGGTCTTCATGGTAACGATCGTCATTTTCAATGATGTCTATTAATTGTGGATAAACAAATTCATTCAATAATTCCAAATGAGTTTCTCCTGTCAGGTTACCGTCGAGAAATACTGGTCCAATCAAACGGTCCCCAAAAATACCGGCCCAGACATTGAGTTTTTGGGGAGTTTAAGTGTATGGACTTCGTGGAAAACATTGGCATCTGACCAATAACGACAATTATGACGATTCATGGTCGAATTCAAAAAGAATGTAGACTCATCAGAAAAGCAGATGTTGAGAAGGAAATTCTCATCAGCATCTATTCTTGTAGTCATAATTTCACAAAATTCCTGTCGCCTATCAAAATCATCTTCATTCAATTGGTGTATCAAATGTATTTTGTAGGGGTGATGTTTCAGGATTCGGCGGAATCTGGTTCTACTGATATTGGTAACACTAGCCAATTTCCTTGTGCTCAATGTTGGGTCTGCATGAACTTGTCCTGAAAGTGCAACTTCAACAGGTTCATTTCTCAACGGAAATTCACGTTCTGGGTCTCGTTTCTTGTTGGCTACTGATCCAGTTTGACGAAATTTTTGCACTAATTCTAGAACGTATTTTCTAGCAACAAGTTTATCTGGATACGTTTCATTGAAAAAATTAGCTGCACGGTTACCGCACTCATCAGAGCCGCTGTTTTGTTTTCAATGGCCGACTCTGTATATTTGTCAACAATTTTGACTAGTGTCGCGAATTATGGCGAATAAATGAAATTATTATTATTTATAATCAATCAATCAAGATATGCTTTATTGTCAAAGAATGAAATTCTTGAAGACAAAGTGTAGGTACATAGTTGAACATATAAGTAATAGGTTTGTAAAAATTATAAAAATAATCTGAGATTATGCACATACAGTTAGGTTATGACTAAATAAGTGGGTAACAATATGAAAATATATATAAAAATAGATTGATATTGTCTAAGATACGCCATATACATATACATTTAAGACGTGCAGACCAAAAAATACAAAGTGTGGTAAATATGCAAGGTTGAATAAAGGACAGAATTCAGTAGGTATGTGTGAAAATAAATAAATACATGAAGACAATGTTACGTATTATGGAGCTATTGAGAAAATTTGTTATAGTCACACAATTTCGTCAAGGGTTATGAGTGAGCTCCCAAGTATGTGGAACTGCGACTAGCTAAAGGATCAAGTTGAAGTATTCATCTAGCTCGTATAGTGATTGTTGTATCAAGATTTTTTTTACCTCTCTTCTGAATCGCCTGAGACATGTAGTTTCTCTAGTGGTTATGGGGAGATGATTATACATTTTAATGCCATTGTATATTATAGAATCTCTAACCAAATTATTTGATGGTCTAGGTAGTCTGATATTATTGTTATGTCGAGTGTTATATGAATTATCATTTGTTACAAGGAGATTTTTATTTTTATGTATGAGGGTGACAGATTCTAGAATGTATATAGATGTTACCGTAAGTATACTGAGATCAAGAGTACCCACTCGAAAATTATCAGCTTTGCCGATGACACAGTCATATTCTGCGAAGACGATGACTGGTTCAATCTGAAACTCAAGTTAGAGTGCGACCTACGCGACATAAAGAAGTGGTTTGACTATAGATTACTATCAATAAATTTTGACAAAACGCACTACGTACCATTCAGTAGCTATAATGTATCATTGCCAGAATATGACATAGCAATATCCGACACGGCCGTCATCAAACCTGTCAGAAAAATCAGATACCTCGGCATTATTCTAGATACCCTTCTAAGATGGGACCAACAAGTATTACATCTTGTAAAAAAACTACGTTGCATTCTGTACAAATTTAGAAAAATAATCAGCATACTCGACCACAAACAAAAAATAATTTTGTACAAAAGTTTGGTAGAATCTCACTTGAACTATGGCATAATTGGGTGGGGAGGAGTCTCTAAAACACATCTACATTCACTTGAAGTCATTCAAAGACGTTTCTTAAGATGTATTCTGCAAAAAGGATACAACTATCCTAGCAACCTCCTCTACTCGGAAACTGAAATATTTGACCCAAGGCAACTATTCTTCATAAACATAACCGCAGTCCAATATAAACACAAACACGAATTGATCACCTACAGTCATAACTATAGCACCCGCCACAAAAAACGTATCGTAATACCAGTCATGCACAAGTCAGTCGGTCAAAGGAACTATTGTTACTTGGGCCCTAAACTTTTCAGCTGTCTACCTGAAACACTGAAATGCGAGCCAAACCCTAGAAAATTTAAAAACAAACTTAAACTTTTCGTTCAGCATACTTCCCGTGCAGAAAAACATGAGAAAATTGAAAACTAAATGCAAGACTTGACTCTTTCTCATATACGATTGTCAAACACTTATATGTATATGTATGTGTATGTGTGTATATATGTGTATATGTATACACGCGTATATATGTATATATGTATATATGTATATATATGTGTATATGTGTGTATATGTATATATATATCATTTTATAGATTTATTATCACTATTCGTTTTACTTCAAAATCTTTCAATACCTTAGTTTTATCTTGTGACAGTTATATACCCTGATTTTTACAGCATTTTCTTGTTGTCTGTATTACCAATCTTATATATCATTTTATAGATTTATTATCACTGTTCGTTTTACTTCAAAATCTTTTAATACCTTAGTTTTATCTTGTGACAGTTATATACCCTGATTTTTACACCATTTTCTTGTTGTCTGTATTACCAATCTTTAATATTTATATTTATTATTTTTTACTCAAAATTTTATATTGATCTTTAAGTTAATACTGATTCTTACACATAAGCAGGCATACCCTTCGTAAGTATTTTCTTAAATTTATTCACCATTCGCCATTCCAAGAATGCAATTACACTGTGAAATTATAAATTATAAACTTGAGTGAATAAAATTATGATTATGAATGAACAGCGTTCTACATGAGTCTCTGGGTCTTTTTTTGCCAATATACCTTAAGGCTCTTTTTTGAATTACATAAACATTTTTGAGCTGGTAAGAACAGCAAGCGCCCCAAAATGCAATCCCATACCTTAGATGAGATTCGATTAGAGCAAAGTACGCAGATCTGGCTGCGTTTATACCCAAGTCGTTCGAGATTACTCGAATGGCGTGGCATCCCGAGGACAACTCATTACAGAGATTGTTAATGTGATAATCGAATTTCAGTCTGGATGCTATACTCAATCCAAAAAACGTGTCTCTGTTTTGTTGAGGATATTTTCATCCTCCAGTGGTATATCTGGTAGGTTGCAGCGAAATGTGATTATATTAGTTTTTTTATGTTAATCACTAAAGAATTGGAGTCGCACCATTGTTTTACTGTAATCAATTCCCTTTCGATGTTATCTAGCAGTAGTTGCTGTGAATTATCATGCCATAGGAAAGTTGCGTCATCCGCAAATAGAGTGATCTTGGCAGTGATGTTCAAGAGGTTTATCATTAATGTAGAGCAAAAAGAGGATGGGTCCTAGTACTGAGCCCTGAGGTACTCCCAATTCAATAGCAGCCCTATTGGAGTCAGTGCCACAGCGCACTATTTGACTACGATTGCTCAGATAGGATTTTATCCATTCAAGGCCCGAATTTCTAAATCCGTAAATTTCGAGTTTCTGTAGCAGAATATCGTGACTTACGCAATCGAACGCTTTCGAGAAGTCGCAGAATATCGCCGCTGCGTAGTCGCCTGCATTGATATTACTGTATACTTCCGACATAAAAAAAAATAGAGCGTCATTGGTACCTTTATTAGGCTGAAAGCCAAATTGTTCTGGGCAGATTATATTGTTAATTAATACAAAGTTTTGAATGCGGATCTTCACTATTTTTTCAATTATTTTAGCTAAGCTAGGGATAAGCGGTAATTGGAGGGGTCTTTTTCACTGTCTCCTTTATGGATAGGTATAACCACATAAGTTTTCAAGACGAGAGGGAAAGTTCCGGTTCCGAACGAAGTGTTGATTAGTTCAACCAAAGCTGTCAAAGCAATATCAGGAAGATTAAGAATGACATTAATTGAAATATCATCTATCCCTGAGCAGTTTTTGTTTTTAATATATCTCAGGATCTCTTTGAGTTCAGTGAGGTTGGTGTCGGAAAGTTGAAACTCGTTAGCAATATTTATATTTTCCAGGTATGACAAAGGTATGACTAGCTGTTTCCGCAACTCTCAACCCACAGTGGATAAGTATCAAATTTTTTGTGTTGATATTTCCCTTTGATTTGACGAACTAACTGACGACTAACTTACCGAATTACATCGACGCTGGGAAAAATGTTTTTCTTTTGCTGTTTTGTTGCTTTGGGAAATGACCTGTGGAACGGAAACACCTTGATTTTGCATTATTTATGAAGGTCGTACCCGCATGAAGGAAGAAAAACGCTATGAATACCAGAAATATCGATTGTAGCATTCATATGTTCATGGGTAATGGAGCAAACAGAGGAAATCAACATCATGAATAATTTAGCAATAAGCGAAAAACTCAGTTTGTATTTTGATCATCAAAACTATATGAATGTGGAAGTCTCTCATTGCTTGTCAATAATCCGGAAATATGAATTTGCAATGATGTAATAAAGCCGTGAATTCTGTACACGCGCACATAATTTTATTTATCGTTGTCACATAAATTCCACTCTATGGCCGATGAATTGGTTTCATTCCCAATAAAAATACAATGTATTTCATAAATTCATAACGTATGTTCCCGTTTGCTTTCGCAGTTTATTTACAGTGAGTGGATTATCACGATAAAAGGGATTGATCATGGAAAACACAAAGAATAAAAATTTGATTCAGAGAGCAAATGTTTTGCTTCGCTATGTTTCCAAAATTGTTAGTCGATTTTACCACATTTTGGAAATCGAACTATTATCCATGAATAGATATAATTTCATTTATTTCAACTTTAAAATAAAATTTATATTAAATTTGTACCCTACATATAAATTATACCACATTTGAAAATGATGGAGAGTTAAAAAACTCGTTTTTGTTTACGCTCCCCAAAACGGCAACTTTAAGAATTAAAAAAAATCCGTAAAATAACTGAACATTAACGGGTGTTTATAAATACTATAAAAAATATGAACCAATAACATTTTGTCGCAGAAAAGCTAGGAATTTTGATTTTTTCAGAATAAAATCTTCAATGGTTATTGTTGCGGTAGGTACAAACATGATGACTTTTACACTTTCTTTCTCCGAACAATCGAAAACAAAATGATAGTAAATTCAAACAAGATATAATCCACTTGCGAGAATATACGAATAATGGTTTAGTTTGAGTTTAAATTAAGTTTCGATTTTTACACCTAAACCTACATACATTTATTGGATGATAACAATTTATATTTCATTTATTCCAAATGTCACTTACTATTCAGGATCGACATCTAGCATTCACGACTCGAATGTCAAACTAGGGGAAAAAAAGATTTAAGAAGAACACCAACTCCTACCTTCTTTCCCTTGGTTCCCACGATGTTCTCTGAACATTACAGGATATACCTTTTCGTGGGAACCAGAACATAAAAAAAAAAATAATGAATACATTTACAATTTTCTTTCAAATTTGGAGTATCTTTCATATTTACTTACAAGTTTATTATATTCAACTATCTATATCCCCATAATACGTAAGTATAGTTGGATCCTAGAAAAAATATCTGAATATACAATTAGAGAACATAACAACAAACGCAAATGTTATTGACTACTTGACATATTTGATACGTCGGCAATAAAAAATCTGATTCGATATTTCACACGGTTGAGGTTTGATTTTCCAAAATCACTAAAGACGGTTTCCCAGTTGTCACCTGTGAATAGCATATTAGATGTCCTTCATAACTATTTATATGAGATATACTGTATATATATATATATATATATATTGTTATGATTGGGTAGAATATGATAATTTTTATATATACTTATACTTAATAATTGCCCACATTACTTCGCTCCGCGTTGGGAGATAATTGTTATTATATGTTATGGGTTATTTTGTTTTGAGGTTTATTTCGATGAAATTTGTGAAATTATTTCTTCCACCCAATACCATAACAAATTTACTAAATATTTGTGAAATTTTCATTATTTTTACTCTTTGTAATTCCCTTATAAATTATTCTTATATACCATTGTCCTATTGATTTTCTAGAATTTCATATATTTCTTTTTTCTCCCTGCTTTTTATTTCCTTTCTTACCACGACTAAACTCAGTTGGAACGCCTATGCCTCAGGAGTCGGTACTGGCAACAGAGCCACTCTGCCTTTCTTGATGTCAATAGAACTATTTCAGTTCAATGTTTATAGGTGGAAGATCAGCATATCATTGTGGAAAGTAAACCAGAGATTATCAAAAACAATTATTTCCTTTATTCAGGAAAACTTATTGACCTGGCCTGCGATAGATAACTTAAACTATGAGCAATTGACAAATTTTCACAGAAAATAATGGAAAACAATGAAGTATATTCTAAATATAACCTCACTTTTTCTTTTGAGTTGAAAAATTGTTTTATAGTTCAATACCAAAATTGAACAAAGTTCTTCAGATATAAGAGTTATTTTGCAAAGTGATTCAGTTTGTGATGTGCACTCAAAAAGTTTATACCTGGAGTTGGATTGTCGCTGATGTATTTCCTGGTGATTCTCTGTAATGCTGCTCCATCTACTACTCTCAGGGACTCTCAATTGCAGTGGAACTCTTCAAAATCCTTGAAATCAGCTTGGATAAGTTTTCATGTGGAAAACAAAAAGGTAATCTTCTTTTATCCTTAATATTTTTTTTGTCGAAATTTTCCAGAGGTTGAATTGATTTGTTATTGTTAGAAATCTTTCTTGTTATCAGTGAAAATCCGGAATTTCTTTTCTCTCAAATTTTCAACAACTTTTGTTTTCTTTTTTCCTCTTTTCCCTTGTTTTTTCTTTCCCTGGATACGATTTCTGTTTTGTCATTCTATTTGAATTTTTGAAAATCGCGCACTTCCTTGTCGCACTTTCACTAATTTGGTGTTATTTGAGATGACTTATCAACTAACATATTTAACATTTCTTATAAACTAAATACAAGATTTTATCATAATTATCTTTGACGTTTCGGTGTTGTTACTTTTCCACAATTTCAAATCTTCCATCAACCCATCTCTGTTCCCAGATTGGCTATTTTCATCAAGAAGTTTCTTGTTCTCCCATTGGCTATTTTAGTTAGATGCAATTTCATATACTGTATGTTTTAACATTATAATTTTGTTGATCACATTTAATCCAGAATAATTTTGTAAACTAGACTTTTTGTTGTATTTCAAACAATTATATGTTGAATCATTTTTAAAATAAAGAAAATTACTGCATTATAGTATTTGCATATATTTACCTATCATGTTAACAGAGGCTTCAGAAAGTAAATAGAATCTCGAAAAATGTAAAAACAATATCTCATGAACTACTAATTATTAAATATTTATTATTTTTGTGTTTTTTTTAGGAATTATTTATTTTTCATTTCAAAAATATATAACTAGTTCTTCTTAACATAACAATATATATATATATATATATATATATATATTGTTATGATTGGATTGATTTTGAGTTTATATATTTTTCTTTATTTTAGATTTGTTTCAAAGATTTTATGAATGAATCCTTATCATAACAGAATGAAAACTCCGACTATGTTGTCTTACCCTTTTTCAAAACCTCTTTTTACCTTATCCCAGCTCAATCGGTACGCCTATGAACAAAGAGTCACCTCTCTTTTGACTAGCAGGTCAACTTGTTGAACGGCTTGATATCAAATATGCTGCTTAGTGGGGAAAAAGTGTGGTTAGATGTTCAAAGATAAAACACATATTGCAGAAAATAATCAAATGGTTGTTTTATTGAGATAAAACCTTAAAAACTGTCCTACTCTGCGGAAATTACCTTATGGACTAAAAGAAAAACAATAATTTGAAAGAAAATTTGAAAGTTATAATCAGTCCTTTAGCATCGAAAATTATTGAATTGTTCAATCAAAAGTAACACAGTGAATCAGATACTCAGTGTTAGTTAATAAAACTGATGCGTTGCCTTTAGAGAGTTCTGCCAATAGAATACCTGTTATTCTTCTTTTGTGATGTTTCCCAGCCTCATGGAAATACTTGTGTCATTGGAACTTACAGCTTCCTTGCATCCAGATAAATTTTTGTTACTGTGACTGGTTTTTGCAGGATTTCTCTTCTGTCAATAGGTGAGTGGATTTTATAATATTATTACTTCTCCCAGTTGTCCCTCAATTAGAATTGATCTCGTTCTGGAATGGTTTTGGTAGCTTTTTTTTGAAATTCACCATTATTTCTCCTCCAAAAATTTGTACGTGATTGCTTTCTTTCTCAATTTTTGATTCCTCCAAAACTTGTTATTTTTTCCCATGGCAACACACACATTTTATCTTTTTCACAGATTTTAGAATTTCTTGCTACTTTCTACATCATTATTTGTCATTCTGATCAATTTTAATGATTTTATTAATGAAATCTAATCCTAAACCTTATTATACTATGTACACAATTCGTATAAAATTTATTTTTGACAGTTTTCTGCTTTCATATTTTTATTATTCATCACTTTTCCTTCACAATTCTCTCATATCTCATTGGTGAGTTTCCTGTTGATAAGATTTATCATACAGAATGTTCCAAATTTATATATCGATTGATCTACTTGTAATACCATGTTTCTCATGAATTTCACTTTTCAAATAATTTAATTGTGCATTTTCCTTGTCACATACTTTTGACAACAGAAATACTTCAGGACTGACCTTTTTGATACATATGCATCGACTAGAGCATAGTATAAGATTCTAGAATAGTAGAAAGTAAAGAAAAATTACAAAACAAACATAGCAATAACCACGATAACTGAAATACCTATTAATAGTAATAATTATTATAAGTTCAATTGTTTTATAATATTTCCTAACATAACAATATATATAAAAAGAAAATAATAGGTCTCAAAACTGTTCCCTGCGGTACACCAATAGTAAGATATGCACAGGAACTTTGTTGTTCTCCGATTTGAACACTTTGATAACAATAATAGGTTTATTTTCAAATGTTTACATACAAAGTATAAAAGTTCAATAAGTCATGCAATGGGGATAGTTTTACAATTTATAAGAATAAATATGGTAAAATATTGGTTATTAAAAATTGCAATATATGTATATATATATATATATATATATATACTTTCTGCTCCATAAAAGAAGAAGAAACAACCTCTACCGGAGCCAAAATGGTTGTAATTTCTCTATCTTGCTCCTTGATGGAAATCAAGATGGTGAGAGTACAGTTTGATATCATTTTGCTCTCGAATAAATATACGAAAGAGGTAGCACTGTTGGTGGGACTACATAGCATGCGAATTATATCAATAATAGAAATGTCAAACAACAGATTCGCAAAGTATTGAACTTGTCTGCGAATCTAGTTGTTTGTTGACTCAAATATTCGGAGGTTATCATAATATTCAAATGAGATGAGAGCCGAGATTTTGGAAAAAAAATCGTTCACAATATAGAAAGAGGATTGGTAACTTACCAATTAGAAAAAAAATTGAATTTGTAGTACAACATTTTCATATTATAACTTTGCTTTCTATATGATAGATATTCTCTCAGTAAATTCAATGTAATTCCTCTTATGCCATATCTATGAAGTTTGTTTAATAAGATATGACACACAGTATCGAATGCCTTAGCAAGATCTAGGAACACACCAAGACATTTAGTTTATTTATCCAATGACTATTGTATCCATTGTAAAATCTAGAATAGCGTTTTCCGAACTAGAATTTTCCAAGAAGCCATATTGGTATTTTATTTCTACATGATGTTTAAAAAAAATGTGAGTCGTGTTTTTAGGGCCTGTCTTTTTTATTTCTCATGCAATTCCTTCAATTCCAGGGTTCCATCTTGGAAGGCCGTGCATTACGACACGTGCCATTGATTCAAAGTTACAATCGGCAATCGACGGTAATAGCTGCTGAATATCCTTAACCTACTTCGATCTGGAGCTGTTACATCGTCCAGAATAATGAAGTATTGATTTCGTTTAAAAAAGCTCAGGTGTCAATAACCGAATCATGGCGTGATTTTGTGGATGCGTGTCGCGATAAAAAAAATTTGGGTGGCAGCTGCTGATTTCCGAACGTGATTGATGATATGTTGGTTGGTATCGATTTATGGAGGTTTTATGGTGATCGTTTTATCGAGAGGAACATAGAAATGCCAAAATATACAGGTTGTCCCATTAATGATTGTGAATCTGATGTCACGTGACCGAAAACAGGAAGCTCATTGGGTAACATAATATCAAAAACAGCTGTACCAATTGCTTTAATTTACAACCCCAAAATTACAATTCTCTACTACTCGAGATATTCCCTGTTTCATCGTCGTGGGACAATCCTGTATATATATATATATATATATATATATATATATATATATATTATTATGATGATGTGGGTTGTTTATTTTATTTTGTTTTTTATTGATTATTATTATTATCATTTTATTAACCACAAGTCATCACAATAATTTTGCAATTTGTTATTAGAGTAAACTTGATTGATTTGATTTATTATCAATTTTATTTAAATCTTTGAAAAAAAACTTATAACAATAGAAAGTCTGGGTATGTTGTTGTTACTCTTTCTAAAACACCTTTTTACCTTTCCTTTGGTACCTTATTCCAGCTCAGTCGGAACGCCTATGGAGACATGATCATCCTACAGCTCTGCAGAGTTCAGTTGCGCCATCTAGTTGCTTTGTTTGAAGTCAAGTATATGATCAAATGATGAATAACGAAACAGAAAATAGTTAAATTTGTTTTTCTTTTTATTGAAATAAATTTCCACAGGTTTCAAAATCCTACTCGTGCGATATCTAGCTTATATTGAATATAATTCAATCTATGAACTTAAAAAAATCATCACATGACTTGCTCATGCGTGATAGAATGAATGTAGCGAATAAATATTTACAGGTTATATTGACAAAGTGGACATAAGTACGAAATAAAGTTCACCACTGTGGATAAATATTATCAAAGACCCCAAAAAGTGTCTAATACCAATGATATCACTTCGCTTATTTGTGTTTTAAAAAAGTACCTGTAGTTCGTTGCGTTTGTGCACTCACGAAGACTCCTGGCTGTGTCCCGTGCTTTGGAAAGTGAACCTGTCTGACGTTGGCCCCCTTTTATTGTTGGTTATGTCCTGTGTGGAATGTGATCTCGAAGCAGGTAAGTGGTTTCTTGCTCAAATAGTTGTAGGCTGTTTCTTGGTTTGGATTATTGACTGGAATTGCTCTCAGAGTTGTGTTTTCTGCTCATTTGGATTGATTTAACTGATAAAAAAATTTCTATCGCTTTCTCAAAAATTATTTTTTTTCGATTCTGTTTTCTTCCTCCCGTAGCAACCATCAATTTTTGTTTTTGGGCACGAAATTTTAGTTTCCACACCCTTTTAAGAGCAACTTTTCTTATTCTACACTATGAAACTTATTTTACATACAGCTTGTATCTCTATACTTGATATAATTCATACAAAGTGGTTATGAATTCTTATTGAACCATTTTCTGTTCTCAGATTTGATATTTTATCATTTTTTCATGAGAAATTATTTGACATGTCCCTGTCCTGTTTCCTTGAATTTCCAAGTTAGCATACAGGATGTCCTTGCTTATATATTATTTTTATCTGTTTGAATTCTAAGATTTTGTTTGTAGATTTTCATGTTATTCTTTTTATAGGTTGTGCAATCTAAATGGATAGTTTGAAACCTATCGATGTCAATAGAAAAGCTCCTCTGCTAAACTCTTTGATGATCTGTGCCGAACATAAGATGGTAAAAGGTTTCAGAATTGCAAAGTGCACAGAGAAATTGTAAAACCACCATAGCAGGTATCCATGTGATGTATGAGTATCATTTTATCAGATTTTTATTCTTTTAATAGTTGACATATATTTTTGTTATCATAACACTGAATTAAACTCAGAGAATTCAGCGAGAATGTTCTTGCTTCATTGAATGCTCCGACTATGAACGTTGATATTATGAGAGTAAAAACAATTATTAAAAATTGAGCAAAATAATCTCATTTTATTGATGTGGTAGAAAAATCTAGTTTGGACTGTTTAATTTTTTGTTAACTATTTGGATTTTTGATGTGTTTGAAGAAGCTGTCTTTGATTTTTGCGATTTTATTGAGAGATATACAAGGTCTACCATAGAGTTAGATAAATATGGAAAAAAACCTCAAAAAATTTTATTTGGTATTTGGTTTAGAATAATGAGGGAAATAGTCAGTATGAAACAGCAAAAAGACATTTATCACTATAAAACTGATCTGATTGGTTTCCTGTAGGAAATTTGATTGGTTTGAAAATAATGGGGGGAATAGTCGTTATACAAAAGAAAACAACTTTTGATTTCGTTAACATTTTTTTCGCATAGACATTTAGATATTTTAGACATTACGTTAACGAGCGTCGAGTTTTGGAGTCTGTTTAGCTCTGAAGGAATTCAAAACATTGAAATATCGCCAATGCTGTAAGACATTTCCATGATTTTCAAAAATTTTTATTTCATTTTCATTTATTCAATTGTCCAGTGTGTTGATTATAACAACGTATAATTGTTTTAATGACGAATAAGTCTTATCCATTGATGTGGTTCCCCTGTTATGCCATATTTTTGTAATTTTTCGAGTAGGATTTCGTGATTGAGAATGTTTTTCCATTTTCAAAAATTGTGTCGATAGCATTGCTGTGAAATTTTTGTGTGACCTCGGGATTATCTTGACTCAGTTTCAAACACTTTTCCGTAAAAAAGTGAATTGTATTTTGTTAAAGAAAATATGAAAGTGTGCGGTCGGGGAACGCCCGTCAGGAAAACGAAGTTCCTGTACTCCTTTTATCATCCTCCATATTTTGATGTGTTGGACTCACCTTTTTTTCGGCATTATTTTTTTACTTTGAAAATGTTCGGATTTTTCTTCACTTCCTCAAAGTTGTTCGGAAAATGTGGTGAAAAAATTTTCATTCTGGATAGAAATTTTTAGCGTCTTTTCCTTACTCCCCTTTTCATTTCCCACATTTTTTTCAACACTTTGGGGTTTATACGGCACTTTAAACTACTTCATTTCACGAAATTCGCGGAGCACATTGAAGCTCTACCAACTACAAAATGACATAATCGAATTATTCATTGCCTTACTTGAAAAACTGAGGCTCTCTAACTTTCTGAAAAAGGCATTTCTTCATTCAAATATCGAATCACTGCATGTAGTGAGTTTAAAATCCCTTATTCCATCAATTTTGCATTTCCTATTTCCCTATGTAGGAATTGAATGCGTTGACATTAAATTCTGACGGAACCAAGTGTAGTTGTCACACATAATCGTATATAATAGAAACAGACTGGGAGAGAAAGAGAGAGAGAGAGAGAGAGAGAGAGAGAGAGAGAGATAGAGAGAGAGAGAGAGAGAGAGAAAGGGACGTTACATTTTTTATCAGTCAACACCTACCGCAAGCTGGTTGAAGGAATTTCGTTCCAATAACTTAATTTTTATAGTGGATTTTTCAATTCACAGAAAAATATTTCCATTCAATATACAATTGAGAATGTTTTTCCCTTTTCAAAAAATTATGTAGATAGCAAGGCTGTGAATTTTTTTTTGCGACCTCAGGATTACACACACTTTTTTTTTTTTTATTGTACACCACCCAACAGAAATCCATTTACAGGGTGGGAAAATCACAGGTACAAAAACAAAAAAACATAAATAATTTGAGAATCAGTAAAGATACAACAATAGTGTAGAAATGAGACATGATACAAAAACTAGAAAAAGGAAAATTAATATCAAAAACTGATTATTTTCAATGAAGCAATGCTGCAAGAGAAAATGTCACAACTGTCATTGACAGCATTGAAGTTGTTGCAAATTCTGAATAAGGGTGAGTTTTTCTGTACATTTGTTCTAGAGAATTCGAGGTAAAATAGAGTGTTATGTCTTGAATTTACTCTTGGAACATGAAAATTCAGCATACTCAAAATAGCACTACAGTTGATTTGGCCATGGATCACCTTATAAAGAAAAATCAGAGCAGATGTATTCCTTCTACTTGCAAGAGAGGTGAAGTTATGTCTCTCTAGTAAAGCGGTATTACATATTCCTGTAGCCAGGGTACGCACCATCTTCTTTGAAAGAGAGATATTTCATAAAGCGTCTATGGATTCGTTCAAGATTATTTGAATGGACATTATAATATGGACACCAAATGATAGATGCATACTCTGTTTTAGAACGGACATAGGAATTATATAACAGTAGCAGTGTGTTCTTATTCGAGAAATCACGAGTATTTCTGACAATGGAACCTAAAGCCCTTGAACATTCATTGGTAATTTTATTTATATGTGTTGAAAAATATAATTTTTGGTCGAAGGTGATACCAAGGTCACGAACAGAATTGGATCTAGGGAGCACATCATTGCCAATTGAGTAGTTATAGGTGATGTTGTTCTGTTTCCGAGTGAATGTTACAATTGAGCACTTATTAGCATTCAATAGAAGACGATTATTTATGCACCAAGTATTTACTCTATCTAGGGCGTTTTCTAAAATGGCACAGTCATTCTGGCAGTTTATTTTTATATATAATTTCAAATCATCCGCATATAATGTTAATGTTAAAAAGAGAAAGTATTTTGTTAAAAAAATTAAAAATCTCTTGGATACATAAATAATAGTTTCAGAAAAATATATTTCTGCTACTTTCAAAATCGATGGCAACAAGGCTGTTTGAGTTATTATATATATCTATATATATTTTATTTCCTTAGATCATGATGTATTACCCCGCATGAAAATATAAACATAAAACGAGAAATGTCATCCTAAGGCTATGAATTCCCATCGTGTCCTTTCTATCCGGATCCCTTCCCAGTTCATCCAAACAACAAGACACAAAATTCTCTGAATATATGGCATAAAACATGGAGAGCGGTGGGTAGAATATTGCGGGTGAAAATGATAATTTCCATCAGTTGATTAGGTACTTTGGTATGAACGATATCATAGAATGTATTAGACCTATAAGTGGCGAGGGTGCGGGAAAACTCTTATTTCTTAAAAGTAGTCTGTTTTTGGATCTCTTGATCATGGGAGTTTTTTAAACAATTATTTTAAGTTTAATTGGTTCTTTTGATCAAAACATGCTGGAAGAGATATTAATTGATTTTGTGGATTTATAAATTTTTTAGTCCATCTCTGTTCATTGAGTTTGAATAGTCATTAAATAAATCCTCAAATATTCTGAAAAATATTGTTATGAACAAGAAATTAGATCGTAGAAAGTTATTTCTTTAAAGATTTTTTGAATTTCCAACCCATAAGCACTAAAATATTGTATCTATTTTATTACTGGATTATATATAATATATATATATATATATTTATATATATATATATATATATATATATATATATAAATATATATATATATATATAATATATATATATATATATATATATATATATATATATATATATATATATACAGGGTGAGTCAGAATAAGACTGACAAACTCCGACTACAGATTCCTCACCTCAATTCGAGGTGAAAAGTTACCATCAAGGTATGTCCTAAAATGCATCCCCTCTGAGATACAGGGTGTCGAAAGTACGAAAAAAATTATGATTTAATTTGTTTTCTCCAAAATTCCTGAAGGCAAAAATTTGAAACTTGTTACACTAATCAAGGTGTATCAACGTGCTGATTTGAAGTTATAATTTTTTATTTTCGTGAACCAGTGGCGTATGGTATGTGGTCATATGTTCCTTCATATTTTCTTGGGACAAATGAGCGTTTGATATCAGTTCGGCTCATTGATATTCAACCTGAAAGTCATGACATTCCAAGTGCCTAAAAGTGGAAGTTTCTGAGATAATTGAGGAAAACTGAAGATATGTCCTTAGTAGAGACATAATTTCCTATGTGCAATAATCGCATAAAGCTAATTTCTTACAACGTATCGGAATATGTGAACATTTTTTAATGTTGGGAGAATCGTAAACATAGTACGAGTGAGTCAGAATGAGACCGATAACTCCATTTTTTCATTAATCATATTAATTGATCGAATCGATGTCGTGGATCACTGATATGTTACCATACTTTCTTGCATATGATTGTTTTGACAGATAAACTGACAAACAAATCCAACCTCAAATTCATAATACTCCACTTAGATGAGAGTTACCACTATACCACTGGATTCGTAGTCATTGTGAATGAAAACCATCAAAATTTCATAACTACGAAGTTACAAAAACTTTAATTTTGGAAACAAAGTATTTGATTATAATTTTTATTTAGATTGCAGACATATTTGAAATCTGGCAACACTGCCGATACAAAGTAGAGCACAAGTTAATTTGTACAGCGAAAATCCGAAGTCAATAGCTCATTCCGTTCAACAGTTATAACTACTGAAAGTATGGTAATGTGAGCGATTTGTGGTGTACTAAATCACAGCCTACTATTGATTTAGTACAATACCTATGCCCAATGTATTAGTTCAGATTTCCTCAAATTATTGATACCTTCTCTAGAAGCTTGTTTCAGTTGAGTTTTGCAGAATAAAAAAGGAACATTTTTTGTCCTGCTTTCTGTTTTATTATTGAATAAATAATTTTGATACTTTAAAACTTGATTCGGTTCATTTCGTTTTTGTCGGCTATTGAAAACTGCATAACTTAAAAATGAATTTAATTTTTTTGTTATTTTCAAATACACTTATAACCTAAGCTCAAATAAATGATTTTAAGGAAATGTAATTCACAAATCCAGTGGCGTAGTTAGATTTTTATTACAAAATCGCTTCCACCAGAAATCGCTCATATTACCATACTTTCAGGAGTTATAACTGTAGAACGGAATGAGCTATTGACTTCGGATTTTTGCTGTACAAATTCACTGGTGTTCTCCTTTGTATCGGCAGTATTGCCAGATTTCAAATATGTCTATAATCTACATGAAAATTAATATCAAATAGTTTGTTTCCAACATTTAAGTTGTTGTAACTTCGTTGTTAACCAATATTTTTCTATGGAATTTCCATGGTTTTCATTAATAACGACTACAAATCCAGTGATGTAGTCAAATTTCAAAACAAAAATTGCCTAATAAACTTTTGTTGTTTTTAACGAAGAAAAAAAACCATAGAGTGCCTTGGAAATGAAACTAAAGTTATTAAAATCTGTGTCAAGATACAGTTTTTGATGCTTAATTTTCAAAAAAAAAATTTTTGAGAATGACTGAAAAATGCATATTTTACAGGGGTGGTTCCATTTTAAATGGGTCACACTGTATATATATATATATATATATATATATATATATATATATATATATATATATATATGTATATATTTATTGGAAACGTAGTCAGGAGGCTAGTATCTTCAGCAGATGTTTGCAACCTGTTTTTTTAGTTAATTTAAATTTCTCCCCATTCAATCAAGTAACAGTACAATTCATAAAACATTCAATTTTGATTGTAATTTGAATACAAAAAATCACCATATGAATATCCGTTCTTCTGTAGTCTTAGTAGATATTTCAGGAATCTAAAACCACATAATATTTTATCGAATGAAGCTTGATGAAATTCAATATATACGTTGAAAAGCTCAAAAAATGTCTGTAAATTTTATAGGAATTTTCTTGTACCTGCATTCACACTGTCCATTTTCTTGCAGAGTGGATAGGGAGCTTCGAAGTTTCATTCAAAAAATAAAAATAAATGAAGTTCGCCTCGAGATACTGGCCTGTTGATAATTTCCTCCATTTCATCATGGATTAAAATATTTTTCGAACTTCCTCAAATGAAAAACTGAAGAATGGATGTAAGTAATTTTTTATTTGACGAAATATTTCAAAAAATATAATGGACTGAATTTATAATGAATATATTGACTTGACTCGAAATCATCCTCCAGGACCTTTTGTATGAAAACTAGTCCATGCAGAAAATAGCTCGACCAGTTTCACAAGAGCCATCGCAATCTCGTCGACAGGCAGCCATGCTTGAATATTGCGCCTTTGTCATACCCCCGCACATTGCCATCACTAGGAAAAAAGCAACTACGAGGAGAAGAAAGTGCATTGCCACCGTATTCATCGACATTGTCAGGACGTTGTATCTGAAACAAACACCAAAAACCTATTAGTAAAATTTGTTGTTTTTATTAAGTATCAAGATCTGTCGAGCAAAATTCGAAAAATGGGCGTTTATTTACATCATGAAGTTCAAGAAAAAGATACTGGAAGATTGAAGCAAAACACACAATAGTTTTTTGTGCAACCAGTTGGGAAACGCACTATTTTCGTAATGAGTGAATTTCTGCGGAACGAGCGAAGCGAGTTACGAAAAATAGGGTTTTCCAACGTGTCTCACACAATATTTTTTCTGATTTTGATATGTAATCCTTTTCAATTCAAGTTCCAAATATAAAAATATACAGGGTGAGTCAACAGGATTCTGGTGGTCCATTGCTCCTTAATGTATCACTATTTCGATTTCTTATTCTTTTTTTTGTCAAAGGGGCCATCTAAGACCACCTTCCAAAATAATTTTCATTCATACAGGGTGCATCATTGATGCGTGGCTAACCAAAGTTGTTCTTTTTCGAATGAAACACCCGGTATATTTTCATATATTCCGATCGGATGTTCCATTGGCTGCTCAGCGATTTTTTCAATTTTGAATTTCGTTGCGGCGTTGCCGAGTTATTTTAAAGAAATCTATTTTGTAGACTTCTTTTCGAAAAATTACCTTTTTCACATTTCGAAATATTCAGTGAAGATAATTGGGGAATCGTTGGTCGATATGATGATGTTCATTGAGAATACCAATGATTTGGAATGAATTGTACAGGATGTTCGATACAACAACACAAACTTAGCCATTTTAAAACATAGGTATTTTGATTTTTCAAATGGAACACCCTGTATATTTTCATTTAAATCAACTCCTTTCAGATAACTCTACACTTTTCATTCTACATGTCATGTATCTAAAACAACTCGTTTCCGAGATATTCTACATCCAAAAGATGGATATTTTTCCACAGAAAATATTGACAATGTTCACCTTTGGTATCATATTTGTTATTAAACTTTGCATAAAAATCATATTTATTCGAATCCAACAGAAAATAACAATAATTAATGCAGCGAATGTTCAATGTGCCTGTCATTTTCAGCAATACACATTCTCAATCTAGTTTCGGAAATTAGTATCCACATGTGCCAGCATGTACTCTGAAATTTCCCTGAAAGCAGTACGAATTCTTGCTTTCATATTTTCGGGAGTTGTAGGCGGAGTTTGATAGACAACCCATTTAATGTATCCCCATAGAAAAACATCAATTTTTGTAAGGTCCGGTGACCTTGGAGTCCACTGAACTGGCCCTCCTCCACCTATTCATTTTTCACGGAATTCATTATCAATGTATTCCCGTACATCAGTGTGGTAATGTGCAGGCGCGCCATCTTGTTGTAGTCACATTCTCTGCCTTATTGCTAATGGAATACCATCTAATAAATTTGATAACTGACTTCGCAGATATCTTAGATATTTTCTCCCATTGAGATGACCGTTGACAAAAAAGGGCCCAATTACACGCCGTCCAATGATACCTCCCCAAACATTCAGTGACCAACGTTGTTGGTGATGACCTATCAAACAAAATGAGGATTTTCAGTTGCATAATAGTGCATATTATGCTGATTCACATGGCAATTGTTGTGAAACGTGGCTTCGTCTGAAAATAGAACATACTCAAAAAAATCAGATTCTTGGTTGATTTTATCTACAATCCAATGGCAAAACCGCATTCCCTTTGGAAAACCTCTTTCAGTCAGCTCCCCCATTAACTGCATATGATATGGATGGTTATTGCATTTTCTCACCATCCGAGAAACACGACTTTGAGATATTCCCAACTCCCTACTCAAAATACGTGTACTCACATGGGTATTCTCGGAAATATGCAATGCAATATCAAGAGTATTTTCATCATTCGTTACAGGACAAGCACGTTCAAACTTTTTGTAAAATACTCCTCCGGTTTCCTCAAATCTTGTTTTGAGGTCTCGAAATGCTCGCTGGTCTGGATGTCTTCTCTCTGGAAACTTTTGTTCGTATAATCTAGATGCCAGTAAGCCTTCCCCCCCTAAGCATACACCATCTTAACCATGTCTTCTAAACGATAATTCATAATGTCACAATAATTTTTAACATAATTGGATTGTAGTTGACAGTTACCTCTATTGACAAATTCCGATAGTCATTTTTTCAGCGGTAGTCATGGATAACTAAACTAGAAAAAATAGTTACATTTGAAAATTTCTTTTGCTATGCTAGTTATTCATGAGTTGGCAAGAATGCTTTTGAAAATGGAAAAAAATAATTGAAACATCATTCAGCTTTAGTATTTTCTATGAACAAACATGTAGATAATTTTTTTTATTTAATTGTTGATTTGATATTGAACAATTCATTTTAACCAGAATATCTCGGAAACAGGTTGTTTAAGGTACATGACGTCGGAGATGAAAAGTGTAGAGTCATCAAAAAGGAGTTGATTTAAATGAAAATATACAGGGTGTTCCATTTGAAAAAATCAAAATACCGATGTTTGAAAATGGTTAAGTTTGTGTGGTTGTATCGAACATCCTGTACAATTTATTCCAAATTCTTGGTATTCTCAATGAACATCATCATACCGACCAACGAAACCCCAATTATCTCCACTAAATATTTCGAAATGTGAAATAGGTAATTTTTCGTGAAGAAGTCTACAAAATAGATTTCTTTTGAATAACCCGGCAACGCCGCAACGGAATTCAAAATTTAAAAAATCGTTGAGTAGCCAATGGAACAGCCGATCGGAATATATGAAAATATACCGGGTGTTTCATTTGAAAAAGAATAACTTCGGTTAGCCACGCATCAATGATGCACCCTGTATGAATGAAAATTATTTTGAAAGGTGGTCTTAGATGGCCCCTTTGACAAAAAAAAGGAATTGAAATGGTGATACATTAAGGAGCACTGAACTACGGGAATCCTGTTGACTCACCCTGTATATTTAAAAAAATTGAAGAACACGCTTTTAACGCACTAAAAATTAAAAAATCATTTTAATATTCAACGACTATGCCGAAGAGCATGGGGTGCTTGGTTACGTATCTTTGAGAATCACAATACTTTTAGAGTAAGATCCCAGAGCCGGCAAACCTACCTCATTTTAGCAAAGCTGAAAGTTCACGTATAAATAGTGTGATATGCAGTTGAGAACGTATGCGTACTCGCTAGCTTGAAAGCGGGGCCCTTTTACAGCTATCAGGTACAAAAGTATATAAAAAACTTCCTTACTTACGTTAAAGTATGGTAATGCGTTTGGCAATTGATATCGTCCAGTTAGCCGAGCGGTCTGAGTCGCGAGATCTGAACTCTGGATCTCAAAAGTTTGCGAGGGTTCAAATCCCCACGCCTGACGATTTTTTTTATTTTTCACTTTGAAATTGAGAAGTGATTTATTTTTGGGATGGATATTCAAATAAAAAAAATCAAATCATTTCTCAATTTCGCTGGGAAAAATAAAAAAAATCGTCAGGCGCAGGGATTCGAACCCTTGTCAGTTTTTGATAACAGATCTTGCGCCTTAACCGCTTGGCCAACTGGACGATATTAATTGTCAAACGCATTACCATACTTCAACGTGAGTGAGAAAGTTTTTTATGAATACCTGCTACCAGTAAAAGGCCCCTTTTTCAAGCTAGCAAGTATGCAAACGTTCCTAACTATATATCACACTACTCATACTCAAAATTTGAGCTTTGCTAAAATGTCGTAGATTTGCCGGCTCTGGGATCTTGGACTATTTTAATTGATTTCGACAAATCGCCCCACGATTTTTGGCATATTCATTGAATATTAAAATTATATTTTACTTTTTAGTGCGTTAAAAGCGTGTTCTCATCTTTGGAGAGACTTCCATGGAAAAAACGGAAATTAATACAACCAATTTTTCAAATGATGTTATTAATATTCGAAATTAGTTTCTACAATACCTACAGGTATTGAATTCGAATAAAATTTAGTCTTCATAATATGTACAGAGAATATAACAACAATGAAGAAGTACTTCAAGTAGTTTAGCCTCAAAATTATAACAAATTTTATTCCTGTATTTTTTGCAACTGGTGGTGAAATTTACTTTTCCTACGACCACATAGGAAAGTAACACATATCGCACTCTCTACTCCCATGGAAAGTGACCATTATTCTCACGCGTGCGGAAAGTACTTTCCGCACTAGTGCGGAAAGTTACTTTCTGCACGGCTGTCAATAAGCCGTCAAACCCGAATCCTGTAAGATTTACAGATGTAATTATTAATTGTTCTTCCTTATTGATATTATTCACATAAAAACCGGACTAAAAACTAATTATTTGTAGAAAATAAAGAACAGAAGAAAAAAAAATTTTGACGCCGAGAATCGAACCCACAACCTTGCGGTCATCTACCGTATTCTCTTCCATCTGAGCTAATTCAGATTTGAATTAACGTTATCAGAGCTATGTATATCTCGTAAGTCGATTTACATTAATAGAATTATGATATTTCTTGTATTTTCATTTTATTAAAACAAAAATATTGAAACAAAAATATTGAAACGAATCTTTCGCAAACACTGTTACAATTTACAAATTGTTACAATAACCAATTTACTTTTAATTTTAATGGTTCCAAATAATTCAATTTGTTTCCCAGTTGTATCTAATAAGTACTTACTTATTGTAATTTTTTCAACTGAACGTTAATTATCGTTATTTCTTTATTTCACTATAAAGTAATTCTAAATTCATTTGCACTTTTTATAGAAACAATATTCAAACATAAACCGTCACATATAAAACGTAACATTAGTCAGGCAACTCAATATACACGATCTAATATTTACATATTGTTTAATAAAATAGGTGGTCGTAGGAAAAATAACGTACATTACTCGCGCGAAAGTGATTTTTCACACTCGTGTGATTGCCACACTCGGCTTACGCCTCGTGCCACAATATTTCCCACTCGTGTGAAAAATGTCACTTTCCGCACTAGTAATGTAATATACTATTTCATCACCAGTTGCCAAAGAATTTTACTTTTCGCAACTGGTTATGAAAAGTAAAACATTTGATAACGTCAAAGAGTTTTTAAAAGTGTAACTTTAAATGTCAAAATTGGAAAAATAAATTTGTCAAAATAATAGTGCCTTTTCATCCACTTTTCTAGCTTTTTTTCCATTAAAATCTGAAATATGAATTTTATAGATTTGTTGAAAATATAAACAGGATGTTCATAAAATCAGATGTGGAATCATCTGCGACTCAAAGATAAACCTTAGTCACTATCTTCCATCGTCAAGATAACCTCTTGTGGGGTATTTATGTTGAAAAGCGACACATTCTCAATTGAATATTGATAGAAAGATTTTTCTGTGAATTGAAAAATCCACGATTAAAATGAAGTTATTTTTTTTGTGAATGTCTAACAGAAAACAACTAGTGAAAGAAAAGTGCCATGTGAAGTGGAATGAATAGAAAAATCGAATTAAACGGTTTTCTTCACATAAAGGATTCAATATAAAATTGAACCAGAAAATGGTAGATCTCAGGTGAAAAACAACTACTTTCCTGGCAAATACCACGCAGAACATTGAATGATATTCACCTGAAAATCCATGCATACTTCCATAAAATATCAATGGACATTGAATGCAAATGTTTCTTTCTGATAAGCTCGATTATGTTTAATTTATGTCGTGTTCACCTAACAATCCGCATACCGGTTTCAGGCTTCTTGGCCCTCATCAGTACGGAGTAGTCAACCAGCCAAAGGTGCAAAGAACTCTGGCTGAAGTGAGACACAACGTAAACAAACCATCATCGATCTTGTAACACCTATAGGTACGCCGGAAAAGATAAACTTTAACTGGCGGTACCTAGTGACAGAAAGAAACACTCCGAAAATCTCCCACCTCGATAGGTTTCTAAATAAAAGATTCCTTCTCAGTAGGAGTGGCAAGCCCGTCTAGCATATAGTGAAAGAAAAGTGCCATGTGAAGTGGAATGAATAGAAAAATCGATTAAACGTTTTTTCACAAAGTGATTCAATATAATTGACCAGAAATGGTAGATCTCAGGTGAAAACTACTTTCCTGGCAAATACCACGCAGAACATTGAATGATATTACCTGAAAATCATGATATCCATAATATCATGGCATTGAATGCAAAGTTCTTTGATAAGCTCGATTATGTTATTATGTCGTGTTCACTAATCGCATACGTTTCAGGCTCTTGGCCCTCATGTTGTCTCACTTCAGCCAGAGTTCTTTGCACCTTTGGCTGGTTGACTACTCCGTACTGATGAGGGGCCCAAGAAGCCTGAAACCGGTATCGGATTGTAGTGAACACGACATAAATTAAACATAATCGAGCTTATCAGAAAGAAACATTTGCATTCAATGTCCATGATATTTTATGGAAGTATGCATGGATTTTCAGGTGAATATCATTCAATGTTCTGCGTGTATTTGCAGGAAAGTAGTTGTTTTCACCTGAGATCTACCATTTTCTGGTTCAATTTTATATTGAATCCTTTATGTGAAGAAAACCGTTTAATTCGATTTTTCTAGAAAACAACTACTTTCCCGGCTAAAGCCACGCTGGACATTGAACTACATCTGATAGATATTCTGAAAAGGCCCTAACTCAAAAGAAAAAATCTGAAATTGAAAATTTGCATTTTCATTCAGATAGTTATTTGATTTTCATTTTAATCGTGGAATTTTCATTTCACAGAAAAATCTTTCTATCAATATTCAATTGAGAATGTGTCCCTTTTCAACATGAATTTTATAGTTGCTCGAAAGTAAAAGTTGAACGATTTCCATGGAAACTAACTATCGCATGTTACCCAAGGGTCGTTCGTCCTCAAAGCATAAAATTAATAAAAATCGATACTCACTAGTACTCTTAGCTTCAGTTGAACTCTAGCTATGAACGAAAGTAACCCCTTCGACTGTTATTTATATGTAATAATTTGAGAAAAAATCGGTAATAAAACAGTTGCGCATGAAAGGTCATTATAAGAGATGACCAATGGTTAGGTCTATTATGCACAAATGAATAATATTGTGAAATTGTTTCTCGAGAACTGGTGTTTTCCGTTTATCTCCAGACTTCGGTCAACAGATAAGATGGGAAAATCATATGAGGCGCCGCATAGATACCTACAAACAACTCTAAGACCTTCCTCAATGTAGTTAGAATATTGATTTTTGAACGCGCTAATTTTCTTGAAACTTTTTTCTACTACTGCCTTTTCCGAAAATCGATCAGAAATATTGACATTTTTGATAACATTTTTGGAAGAAAAAGTCGATATTTCCTTACACTTAGTCGTTGCCAAGCAACGGAAAATAATTGTTGGGAAATATTTATTTTTGTACGGCAAGGAATAGTATATTGTTTTACGAGCGACGAAAGTAACATTTTTTAAGCGAGAGAACAGCTGCGCCTCGGCTGGTAATGTTCATGAGCTCAAAAACATGTTTTCGACGAGTGACACACTATACTTTTTCTACAACCCTGTTTATATCATAATAATATGATAAAAAAGAACGATGAACAAATATTTTATTTTGAATTAAAAATAACAGAATTTCTTTAAACATTACTTATGATGTAAATATTGGATAATTGTTAATTCGAGCAATTATTCAAAATTATAGGAGTATTACAATCAATATTTTCATGTCAAAAGAGAGTTAGAGCGGTTGATACAGCACCATCGTATTCTACTACGATCACGAATGAACGTTTAAATTGTGTGTTTATGACCATTTTAAATTTTTCAAAAGTGTAGTGATATAGTATCAAAGACAATAGGCACACGATAAGCAAAAGGTACGCCAAAACATTACCAAATTAACATTGTATGAAGGAATTATATACTAGAGTTCTAATATCCAAAACAAAACACTGAACTTTTTGCTACAAAACCATCGAGGGGACGGATCAATTGCACTGAATCAGCACGTTTTACACCAAATCTGGAATGGAATCGCAAATTACAAACAATCAGATCTACGAGCTATTGAAGGAGACTAAGGCAATAAGTACAAAAGCTACAGAAGAACTCAAACAAAAAGTTCGATCAATAAGGAAGGAGATACTTGAAGAACTGAAGAGTGTAAAGGAAGATAATCTTGCCCTTAGAGAAGAAAACAAAAAACTGAATGAACGGCTCATTAATACCGAGCGGAAAATAAGAAAATACAATCTAGTTCTGTATGGGATTGAGGAAGAAGATGATGAAATAAACGATAAAAGAAACTTCCTGAAAATCCTTGATACCCACCTGGACATAAAAGCAGGCCTCAATGACCTACGCGATTTTTACCGTATTGGAAAGGTAAATGAAAATATAACTCGCCCTATCCTAGTAGAATTACTCAGCTACAAACTGAAAACGGAAATTTTAGCCAATGCGAAGAAGTTCAAGGGCACTGGAATCATTGTCACAAAAGATTATACCCCCGAAGATTACAGTAGACAGAAAATATTACGAACGCATCTAAAACAAGCAAGAGAAAACGGACAGCAAGCATTTATAAGAAGTAACACTCTCATAATTCAAGGAGTAAAATATACAGTTGAGGACTTGGAAGATAATAAACACCTGGTAACTGAAGTAAACACAGAAGTAGAAGGAGGATCAGAAAGTATACTAAACGGAAAAAAAAGGGAATTGTTACAAAGAAACAGACACGAATGGACGAAAAAACTACATCAGAAGAAAAAGAAAAGAAAGCCTTCAAGGAAAGCACAATAAAAACAGCTGCAGCAAGTACAAAAATAACAACCAGGTCCAGACTTAACAGCCACAACTGAGTCGTTCTAAACAACCGCCCTTCTATTAATATATGTAAGGTGTGTATGTTTATATTCCATTATTATTATTATTATCATATCTCTATTTCATATTATTATATCGTATTAACATTTGTTTGTGAATTTTTATAAATCTTCAATTTAGTCTATGAGCATTAGCTGTCATTACTGTTAGAAAATGGACAATTATATGAGGGATTATGAAATAACTGAAATAAAAACAGTCGAATTGAATTCCATAGCACAATGCGATTATATTCTAGAAAGGAGTAACTGTGATACATTGAGGATATTTCATAACAATATAAGTAGTCTTGCAAAAAACTTTGATGAACTACAGGTAATGTTGCAAGGGTTCAGGATTGAGTTTGATATAATTGTACTTACGGAAACGTGGAAAATTTATGACACTGATATTTTCTCTTTGAATGGTTATGATTTGGTATAACTCAAGACCTGGATTCTGCAAACACCTAGATATACAATTGAGAAACAAATCGATATGAAAAATAACTAGAAATATCAATCGCATTCTGATGCCTTGATATTCATTCATTTTGAAAACTAATCTCACTAACATGTTTATACCTTAGCTTAGATTTCTGAATGTGTTTGTGAGTGTGATAGAAATTGTGTCTGTGTCTGTGTGTAAAAAAATAGTCATAATTATTATTATTTACTATTATTTTATTATATTATTACCATTATTATTATTTATATTTTGGAGTACAAACAGTAGCAGGATCACATAGATGATGTATTTATTTACCCCTTTTGTTGGATTGCTGTTGTATTGAATGCATTATTGTAAGAAAAATTCTGTGGTGAATAAATTTATTATTATTATGTATTGAGGTAGACGATGCCACATCTGTTATGTTGTTAACTGATGTCACTCCAGATGAAGTTGCGCCCTAATCGGATAGCGTTGTATTTTGTATGGATGTAAAATTTTGGTTTGTATTTGATTTTTGCTGCTAACTGATTGATCAACATATCTCTCCACAACGTTACTAGATTTCCAGCCTCCATGCTTTTTTAATTGAAGTAAATCATCTCCTGCATCCACTAATAGCGTTGCGGAAGTTCTACGCAAACAATGCCCAGTATATTTTTGGGGATCAGGCAAGTTTGAATATTGAGCTATTTGCATAGGAAATTTACTGAATTCATTTATTCCCACAACCTGTCTAGTACACTTTCCGTTCTGGTAGTTAATAAATAATCTTGAATTCATTTTGTCCATATCTAGTGAACGGAGGTCCATATATATTTTGGAAATCTCGTAGAAGATCCCAAAAATGTGGAAGGAACGCGGTACTTTTGTTTTTGTATTACGTATTCTAACTAAGAGTATACTGCTGGTTTCTTCATCATCATTTACTGTCAAGTCTTTTGATTCATGGCAACCACAAGCCCCCGAAATTCCAAAAACTAAGGCTACCTACAAACGTTAATATTAGTATAATTAGTAATTTGTAACAATAATGAAGTAATTAACTTACCTTAGTGATTAAGTATTTGGAGTCGGGTGCATTCTTTATGAAAGTGTGTATCTCATCGAATGATTTTTTTTTGACTTTTGACTTTTGAAACAATCAGATTTTCGTTTGAAAAAAGAACTTAACTTGGGATATTTACTGATATCGATATTATTTTTAATCGATAAAGTGGTTCTCAACATCGAATACATAGACCATATCGTCGATGACTGAATTTTTTTTGACAATCATCCAAAATACGCAAACAGCACTGTTTCCGAAAATGAATTCACGTGATTACCAACTCGCCAATCCATGAATTTTGCATATATTTCTTCATATCTCTTTTTAGATTTTCCGGGGAATGAATCCGAAGAGATTTCCTCAGCTTGATTTGCTATTTCTGGTGGTGTATTTGGAAAATCTAATTCACTTTCCGAATCGGAAATCATGATTTGAAAAACTAAAAATGCTTTCAGTGCAAACTGACAAGTCTAAACAATTAACGAGGAACTTCAAACTAATGAAACCAGGCAACTAGATATAAATTGTTTTTAAATCTCACGGTATTTTTACGATTTTATTTTGCTTTTTAATTGAACAAAAGTAAAAAAAATGCATTCTAATTATAGAAATGATTCCTGTCTTTGTTTATTGATAATTTAAAGTCATCAAAACATTATACCTATACCAGGGCGGGAAATGATTAGAAATATAAATTTAACTTTCGTCACTAGAAACAAAACGTTATGAGAATTTCTCTCACTTGCGACGGAAATCACGTGTTTGCTCAAGGTATTCTATTACAAAATGACGTCTTTTCGTGAAGGGTTGAAGAAAAACATTATTTCCTTACAGTTATTTGTAAACTAAAAAAATAATTAAGAACAAGTTTTTTGTTTGTCCCTTATGCGTTCCTATACCAAACTTCGGTTAGTTGTGCGTACGCCCACGAATTCATTCTGAATCAGAACAACCATTTTACAATAGGTGGCGCAAGAGTCGTTTCAACAAATGAGTGTATTTCATATAGTTTAGTGGCAGTTCGTGTGTTTTCGTGACATTTGGTGCGTATGTGACTCAACAAGTATCGTTGATTGAGAAATTCCAATTGCCGGTCGCCATTAGATGATGGATATCACACACATTTCCTTTTCTTTTCCCAAGTGAATTCGTAAGAGTCATCACAAAGCATTACTTTTGCTGTCAAATCAATTATGCCACCCAAACGACAAGCGATTGATCGATCTACACCTCGAGCACTTGAGAGGAAAAGGCATTACGGGCATCAAAAACAGACGAGCAACGGGAAGCAAGACTGGAATCCGTTCGCGTACGCTCAAGCCCGTTAGTCTGAAACAGTCGAGCAATGGAAAGCAAGACTGAAAATCGTTGGAGTATGCATTGCTGGATCCAAAATACTACACGCTGATTTAAATCTTGGTGCATTGCATTACAATTATAATTATGCTAACAGCCTTGATGTAAGTGTATTCATTGGAGAAATGGATAAATTAGGGAGGATTTTTTTAAATTCCATCTGCCCTAATATAAATTAATTGAGAAAAATGTTAGTGTGGTGCCATATTTATAAAAATTATATTTCGCATATTTCTAGCATAGAATATAAAAAAAGGGTGGAAAAGTATAAAGAATCCCGCACGAAAACATATGGGAAATTAACTCTCGGTTGAATTTGCTGAAATGTTATTATGTTCTAGTAGGATGGGTCATTAGAAAAAAGTGTGAGTTTAAATGATTTTATATGATTAGTTTCTGAGATATAAGCGGCCAAAGTTCGTAAAAACGTCGTATTGGGGTAGGATTGACAAAGAAAAAACTGTTTTTTTAGTCGAAATAAGACAAAGTAAGGATGAAAATGTATTGATCTGAACTCATAAACATGTTCAATTATAATCTTATTGTTGATAGTACATTAGGGTGTATACGGGGCATAGTCAAAAAATAGTTTTTTCGGATTTTTTTCCAGCTCTATTTCAAAACCAACAAAGTTATATTTTGGTAAAAAACGTGTTTTGTTTCTTGATGACTCTCTCTGTTTGAAATATTTTTTTTTTAATTTTTGAGTATACCCCTATAAAGAGATAATAATAAGAATAATAAGAATAATAATAAGAGATAAGGTCTGATGAACTCAATTGTTCAATATTACCTTTCATTTAGATAAAGGGTGCGTTACATTTTTTTGTCATTTACAATGGTTTTATTGAATATCTAGAAAACTGTTCCGTTAATTTGGACCATATTTTAACCACAATATTTTGAAAATGCCGACTAACATATACGATGGTTTTACCTACTTTGTATGTTGCGTTTCTAAGATATGTATTTTTGAAGTTTACGGTATTACGATATATGGGGTAACCTATTGATTTAACAAAATTTCATGGAACCTTTCGACACATTCAATTCTATTATAAAACTTTTCGAAATCAATTATTTGATACTATAAACACCACAAACCACACTCCAGAACAATTTGAAACTCAACAGTATACACTGTAATGATAATACAAGTTAATTGTTGTAATAGAATGCCCAGACTATTCAGTAAAGAGCAGTGTGGAGTTCTTCAGACCGCCTTGCTAGTTTTAAATTTTTTATGTTTCAAGCAAAGTTTCAGAAATTGTGAATTTGGATGAGCGCCAGAATTTTTTGTTAAATTGGGACAAAAATTCAAATTCCCTATTCAATAATGATTACAAATCAAATAACTTTCCTTCTGTAAATAACTACAACAATAAAACGAATACCAACTTATATCAATCTATTTACAAATATACATCATTTACAGCTCTTCAACAAATATGTATCAATTGAAAAATTTATTTAGTTTCCAGAATAGTACCTCTGATTATAGTTTATGTAGCTCGTAGCTAGACTTCACATAGTTGTTTGGCTCGCAATCAGGGGGTACTTATAGCTGCTGGGCAACGGATCAGGTGGACACAAGCATCAGCTTCTAGTCCATTGAATGTGTTCTCAGCAATATAACATGAAACAATATTGCCTGTGTCAGAATTTGGTACACAAGAATTCAACTTCTTGAAATTTGGAATTTTCAATGCACTCTTCAACGCAAAGTTGTTACAAATGAGTGTAATCTCATCTAGAGATTATTGCTTGAAATTAATTGAGCATACAAATCAGCTTGTGCCGAGATTTGTCAGTAATATCTAATACTGAAATTGAAGATTTATTTTATGATTTAATAAAACTTGATCTTTGTACTATATAAAGAAGGGATTATTTATTCTGATCTCAAGCAACCAATACTATACTTTACAAAGAATAAAAAAACAGAATTATACGAGAATGACTTCAATTTCAATGATATTCAAAAGGAAGCATATGAGAACTCTGTTTGACCAATCGTCAAATGCCTCTGCAGAAAGTTTTCTATAAAATCAAAGAATGTTTCAAATTTCAACGACTAAATATATACATAAATATACGTGATCGCTTCACCTACATCAAAATCACCTCTTGATGATATCACCAAATATGGAATCATACCAAAGATATATTCAAATATAAAAATCATGGAAAATATATATAATTCAACTATATCATACCAAATACAGTGTAAGTGATATCATATATTTGTGATACCTTCTTTAAACCCCAATAAAGCCTTGTCAGAGAAAGCAATCAAATCAGATAAGATTGAACACAGATATCTTAATTCAATCTGATATATCACATGTAGCATCCATAATTCTAACTGAACTCCTTGAAAAATATATAATGAACGGCACTGTAATCGATTATCAGATTGACCCAAATAAAGCTAATCGCAATTTACTGAACAACATACATATATGATTTCAGATATCATTCTCTTTGTGAAGAACCATCTGACGTTCTCGTTAAAAATATATTCCAAGATGGTTTATATTTTTCTTGATCAAAAATATTTTCACATACCTTGCCTGATGTGACTATAATTCACTGATTTGAAATTACTTTCGTAGAAGAAAGGAAAAATGCTTTAATTCATTTGTTAATTTAACATGAACAGATTCTACTTTATTGTATAATGGCTGACAAGTTTCAGAACAAAAGTTTACAAGCTATCGCTATTGTAGCTCGCTCGATAAGGGACGAGAAAGGCATATTCATTCCTTTTAATATCTCCGTTCTGTCAGATCCCTTGCGTATGTTATTCTTCTCAGCCGTAATGACTGTTCCATTGCCCACGGTTACATGTCGCTAAGATTTTCAATAGGGGTTATCGATCAAAGTGGATGAATGAATCTCTGAGCATATCAACAAGAAATATAACAGATACATCGTTACAAGACTAAAAAAAAATCGAATTATAAATAACGACTTCTAACATAAAAAGTCAATTAATATTATGGAAATTATAATATAACAAATCGAAATGAACCCGATGAAGCTATTGTATAGCGAAACACGCTTCGTGCTTTAGTGAACCCTTAAGTAGTGAAAATCTTATAGTGTATTGTAGTAGTGAACTCTCAATCGAAATTGAAACTAATTAGTTATAAGCAACATGAACAACAATTTACATAATTGAACTCTCAAAAAACAAACAATAAACAAAACATAAAGTCAAATAATATTATTAATATTGTTATTTATTGGTCTAGTTGCGCAATCTAAAACATTGTTTAATAGTTCATGGCTAGGGTACTTTATTGTTTCTTGATGACGAGCATATCCTACGTACTAAAAGTACGCTGCAAATATGGGAACAGCATCCCAGTGTTCTTGCTCCACTTTTGCAGGTACAGCCTAGAATGAGTTCATTTGCAGGTGCATCAGGAATAATACTAAAGGATATCCACGGTATCCATTCCTAAATCTGCACGTTATGAGGCAGCGTAATAGTCCAGGTTCAGGATTACGCAAATCAATTTCAAATAGAAACAATAAAGTACCTTAGCCATAAATTATTGAGAAATGTTTTAGATTGCGCAAATTGACCAATCAATAAGAATATTAATAATTTTATTTGAATTTGGGTTTTGGTTATTGTTTGTTCCTTGAGAATTCCATTATGTAAATTGTTGATGATGTTGTTTACAACTAGTTAGTTTCAATTTCGATTTGTTATATTATAATTTCCATAATATTAATTGACTTTTTATGTTAGAAGTCGTTATTTGTAATTCGATTTTTTTTTTAGTCTATACTGTTGAGTTCCAAATTGTTGTTGAGTGTGGTTTGTGTTGTTTATAGTATCAAATAATTGATTTCGAAAAGTTTTATAATAGAATTGAATGTGTCGGAAGGTTCCATAAAATTTTGTTAAATCGATAGGTTACCCCATATATCGTAATACCGTAAACTTCAAAAATGCATATCTAAAAATTAAAACTCGTATTGATGTCAACATAGAAACAACATAAAAGTTTATAAAATACTAGTTCTGGAAAAAAATCCGAAAAAACTATTTTTTGACAATGCCCCGTATACACCCTAATGTACTATCATCAATGAGATTATAATTGAACATGTTTATGAGTTCAGATCAATACATTTTCATCCTTACTTTGTCTTATTTCAACTTGAAAAACAATTATTTTTTTTTGTCAATCCTACCCCAATACGACGTTTTTACGAACTTTGGCCGCTTATATCTCAGAAACTAAACATACAAAATCTTTAAACTCACACTTTTTTCTAATGACCCATCCTACTAAAACATGATGAAATTTCAGCCAATTCGATCGAGAGCATATTTCCCATATGTTTTCGTGCGGGGTTCTTTCTCAAACCCACGCTGGCAAAGCTAAATGCTAAATAATATTCGTTTCTCGAAGTTGTAGAGACTCTGATGTTTTTTTATCGCAGGAACTCTACTCGTGAAGCCCACCTGAATTCTTGTGTCGTACGTGACAACACCTTTCGTGAATTTTATGTCGGCTTTTTCCATCAAAGTCTGCATCACGGATAAGAGGCGTATGGGGGAGGAAAAACATTTCCCCGATCGTAAAGGTGTTTATATTCGCGATAACTGAAGGTTATGTGCCAAGGCAACATTCTCATTCATTATTTTTATCTCGGAGCCAGTTCTGGAGGGTAACTGCAGTATTGCCACCCGAATACGATTAAACATCCAAGATAAAATTGCGCTTTTGTACACTGGGGAGATGCATTCAGTGAGTCTGTCTGCCATATGTTCTCATCATATTCTTGTGATAGAATTCAGATCGTGACCAAATTTCCCTATCCACAAAAGTCCTGACAGGTGTTCCGCAGGGTAGTATATTATACCGGGTTCCGAGCGTATGAGATTTAAACTTGCCAGGGGAAGAATTGGAATTTTTTTCAATATTTCATACTCTCCCATCACTGCCGGTTCCACCGGAAATTACCCCAGCTTGGGAATTTTGAATGGAACACCCTGTCCTGACATTATCTGGCTCTATCAATTGTGTTTCGCTTCACATTTTGCAAGATAACGGAATTTCAAGTGTTTGAGGCGGTGTATAAAACACTCGTTCTTTCACACAACCCCACACAAAAAAGGGTAACATTTTGAGATCAGGTGATCGGCCAGGCCAACTATAGGACTATTCGTTTCAATTACCCATTAAAACAGTTCATTACTCATTAAACCAGTTCATTAAATAGTTCATGACTTTGCTGGTATTATGAGGCGGAGCGCAACAAAGTAGATTTACGTCGAAATTACATCACTTCAGCAAGTGTAAGTCCATTAACATTTTTTTCTATATAGCACAGTCTTCTTTTTTGCAGACGACACGGCACTCATTTATGATGGAAGTTCTTAGGGGGAAGTTGAAGAAAAAGCTGAAAAAGACATAATAACAATCTTTGGTTGGTTCAACCTGAACCTCCTAAATGTCAATATTAAAAAATAAAAAATAATAGAAGATATATTTATTCATCCTTTGAGCTACATTATGTAGATGGGACAGGTCATATTTCTAAATATTTTAAAAAAAAAAAAAATTAAAAAAATTAAAACACATTAATAGGTTGAATAACATATGAATATCAGCAGCGCAATAAATAACATATTAAAACATTAAAATAAATTCGTCACAATGAAAGTGATCCCGCATTACCAACCTCAAGTGGGAATTCATCTACTGTGTAGAAACATTTTTCTGTCAGTAACAGTTTCAACTTTTTTAAAGAACTTGAGATGACAGTGTCTTTAAATCGCTTGGCAACATGTTATAGAGACGGATACCAACAAACATAGGAGACTTTTCATACTTTGCATGATGGTGTTTGCATATTGTTATTCCTGGTATGGTAATTATGGATTTCTGATCTCGATTCTAGTTTCCTTCTATTTTCATGGATATACGTTAATGTTTTCAAAATTAACATACATGCAACAGGTAGTATTTTATTTGTTGAAAAATCTCTCTACATGACGTTTTGTAATCTCGGCAATGATTTCTATTTTTTGAAAATTCTGTCTATTTCAGAAGCTAAACCCCAGACAGCAATGTTTTAGTAAATAATTGAATGAAACTTGGCAAAATAAACTGATATTAGTGATTTAGTATCTAATTTATTCTTTAGGGATTTAATGAGATAATACGATTGATTCAGCTTCTTAGATGTGAACTCTATATGTTTTCGTCAAGTGAAATGTGAGTCAATTATTGTTCCTAAGAATTTTGTTAAGCTCGTTAATACAAAAAAAATTAAATCATGCATGGCTATGAGATGAATTTGCAAATTCCATATAGACTTTTTTCCTCGGGTTAATTATCAGTCTATTTCTATAACACCAGTCATCAAATTCGTGTAGAACTGAGTTGACGAGGTTATTCATTTCTTCTGATGTTTTACTCGAAAGAATGATGGAAGTGTCATTTGCATACAGGTATATCGCCCCATTACTTATGTTATTAGGTAGATCATTTACTTATAATAGAAATATCAGTAGCTCGAGAATACTGTAGTAATTAGTAGATTTCAACAACAAAAAATTGAAAAATAAAAACTTTTTAACAAAAAATTAAACCGACGAAAAAATCAACTGAAAAGCAAAAAATAAAATAAACCTTCTTAGTCTAAATGACAATTGAGCTCCTAAACTAATGTGAGTAACTGATTTTGAGTCGGCGCCAAACTAGCAACTTCGAACTGACAATTGTCACTTCGAAGTGACAATTGTCACTTCTAGTAACAATTTTCACTTCGGTATGAGGATTGCAATACTCTGGACGGGGTTGTTTTGATGGCGTTTTCTCAGAATGAGTTTCTGAAGTGTTATTTACATGGTTCTACAATGAAATTGCGAAAAAAATTAAATAGTTCATCTATTGGAATTAAAATACTTACTCTATTTAACTTAAGTTATTTGAAAGAAAAATAGGATATTTATAAATTGATCAGAGAATATAGGAAAAAAAGGTGATTTTAGATATTTTTGAATGAATGCTTGGAACTACACCTAAGCCATAGTATTGGATTCTAACTGTTTTCGAAATTCTGCCATCTTCCTAGTTTTTTTAACTTGTTGCCTTACTGGCCATCATGTGAAATTTCAATTGATTTTGAGGTTATTCGACATGCACAATCTATAAAAGTTTTTTCAATACTTTCTCCTATACCTATGTTGAAAATTGACTAAATATTCAACCTGTTTCATTTTTGATGGCCTCCTATGAACATTTCATTTTGTATACAGAGTAGTTCCTTTCGAAAAATGAATGGAGTTTTTTCTCAAATGTCTCGGACGGACACAGTGCTCTTTTTTTTAAACAAAATAGGAGATTTTCCACGAGAATTCAATTGGTTTTTCTGAAATAGTTTTTTTATCGAAAAGGAAGTCATTTTCGATCAAGAATAAAATATATTTTTTTAACAAATTGATTTCACAAGAAGAATCTCCAGTTTGAATTTGGACCAATGATAGAATGCTTAATTATTGCATATTTGTACTTTTGTTTCCATAAAATCTCAATTATTTTGTACACCTTTTTGGGTAATAAATAGATACCTTTTTGTATTAACTGGAGAGAATTTGTTATTTTTCAACTTGAATAAAGTTTTGAAGTGGTATAAGTGAAATGATAGAATGCACAATTATTGAATATTTGTACTTTCGTATCCATAAAATCTCAATTATTGTACACCTTTTTTGGGTAATAAATAGATACCTTTTTTTGTATTATCTGAAGAGAATTTGTTATTTTTCAACTTGAATAAAGTTTTCAAGTGGTATAAGTGAAATGATAGAATGCACAATTATTGAATATTTGTACTTTTGTTTCCATGAAATCTCAATTATTTTGTACACCTTTTTTGGGTAATAAATAGATAACTTTTTTTGTATTAACTGAAGAGAATTTGTTATTTGAATTTATATTGATCAAATGATTAAATTCAATTTAGAGTGTACAATGTCATTCAAAGTGACAATTGTCAGTTCGAAGTGACAATTGTCACTTCAAAGTGACAATTGTCAGTTCAAAGTGACAATTGTCACTTTGGAGTGACAATTCCTAATATTTTAAAAAATATTTTGTTGTTGGCTCTTATACGCCTTCGTAGAACAGACATTCAGTTTAGCCACTGAATGAATTGAACCTCGCCCTACTATCTCTTAATGTGTTAAGAAAATTGTTACGTAATCAATAAAGACCTTTATTATTATTATTATCAAATGTTTCCATGTAATAGTTTATTCTACGGGATATAATTTTTTCAAAGATTTTTGAGAATATACTGATTATAGAAATGGGTCGATAATTTTCTATGTTTTAACTGTCACCATTTTTTAGTATAGGGACAAGGACCGCAATTACACATCCTACGAATCGAACCTACCAACTTTCACCTTCAGGATAGGAAACGAATAAATTGCACTCGATAACACAGTACCAAGTACCTTAGAGTCCAGATCGATAATTTTATGAAATGAAATTCTCACATTACTGAAATCTCTAAGAAAATAAGGTCCCTCATTTACAGTTTTTACCAGTTCAGGTGTTTTATTCCCTTTTTGAAACTAAAAATAGTATACCCCGCCCTTGTCGAATCCCTACTGCAGTATGAAATGGTTAATTTCTTCTGATAAACTTACAATTCAAGCCATAATTTTCCCAGCAAATACTTAAAATCAGAACACATACGCATATCTATGTGATTATATGTGTACACACATTCTCTTCCTCTAGTTGGTGCTTGGTTATAATCCCTTTATAGTAATTGAGTTTGTGTGAAGTTCAATCAAGTTTGTGTGAATTGAAAAAAATATAAAAATAAGCTGAACGAAACATCTCAGAGACAACAGAGCTTTTTGAGTATTCCTCTCGGTTATTCTTTCCAAATTCTCCACACTATTTGATGTTTTTTCTTTGATCATTTTGTACTTTTTGAATTGGCGAATTGGTTAATAAACAATTCTGAAGGAATTCTAAATACCTTACCCCTGTCTAATGCCCTTGAAATTGGTCCAATTATTTTACTTCCGATTACATCGACTCATTCATTTACTCAGCATCTTTCCTGAAAATTACTTTCCATCGAATGCTGATTTTGTTGCGCCCAATATCTGCAGTTTTGTCTGTTGTACAATCTTGACTCGTCGGTAAACAATAACGAAGTCGGGATTAGCAGTATTGTTCTGAAGTACCCAATCACAATAAACTATTGAATTAATGATTTTTTGTGGAGGAACAATGTTTCTTGACATGTTTTTTTGGGTAACTTTCCCCGTTCTCAAAATCTTCTGAATCTTCTTTAATTGTTTGAATAATTTGGATTTTTTCAATTGCAGAGTCTTTTTCGCTATTTCAAATAACGGATGTCAATTGAGATCTGCCAAAAAATTTGAGAGTGATGTATTGCTCATTTGATATATGCGGTGTTGTTTCAGATCAGTTTATTAGCATTCTACCATATCTCACTTCCTCTCTGAGTAGAGGTAACCATGTATGGTCCATTTCAACAGAATTTGTTGGAAAGCAGTTGTTATTGAATACAGTCCGTTTCTTTCAATTTTCTCCTCTCTTGATGTGGTTCTCTCATCAAGATTTTCGTCCTATTCCATTCAATCGTATGATTGCCATTGGATCTGAGGATATGTTCTGCAATTTTTTATCCGGTTATTTGTCAATTTCTGATGTAACTCTGATGTTCACTTTGGCGCACTTCTAATGGTCTTGACGTTCCACCTATATAACTATCACCACACGAACAAGGTATGTTGTAAACACAGTTTTTGGTACTTTCTTCGGCGTTTTTTGGTTTTGTTTGTGTTAGTACAGATCTCAGTGTGTTTGTTGTTCTAAATGATGTTGTTCTCACACATTGATACGGATACACAGCACGCTGAAAAAACTGACCCCATCGTTGCAACTTATCGTATCAAAATGAAACGATACGGTGATACGATACGTTGATACGATCTAGACGCGTTAATCACAATATCAACAGAACATTTACTTAAAATTAACATTACCGAAAGTTATGTTTTTTCTTTTTAACATGCAAAATGGCTGAATATAATTTCTTATGAGTTCAAGAGGAATTCCACAATCAGTGTGACGATAATATTTCAACTTTTCGAACATGCAAAATGAGAATGGAGCTTATATTATTATCATAGGTTATAGAGTAAAGGACAATTCTTTTTTTCTCAAAAATGAAGCTTTCGATATTAAATAGATTCACTTTGTATCCCTGGAAAATTGAATAGATTCACTTTCTATCCCAGGAAAATTCCAATCTATTGAATGGAATCCTATTAGCGACAGATTGATTGGAAGGCATCTTGTTATTAGATGGCTATTTTTTCCTCATTACAAGAAATCGTCATGAATTGTTCATTAACTAGAATATTATCAAACTCGCTTGTTTTTCACTGCTTTATGTAAGCTTCATGAATTATTCTTTGGGCATATTATGGAAAATTCGCCAACTCGTAAAGAAATAATACCCGTAACAAGATAAAAACTTCCAGTTAAACGAATTGAATAATTCAAACATGAGACGGCGCGGCGCGAATATGAGTTACCACGTCTACGTTTACAATAAATTTCATTTTTTGTTATGGCAATGCATGAAAAACAGCGATCTGCGATTGTGGTTTTGGTGGCTTTTGTTTTTTGTTCGTTGTGATTTTCCGCAGTATGTGACCATTTGAGGTATACTCTAGACGCATTTAATCTATCTTGTTTCTAAGAGAAACTTCAACTCAATTCAAGTCACTGTTTTCGATAATCGAGTTACGGCAAAAGTTATGGATTCTACTTAAGGAGAGCCGTTGGTACGACCCCGTACAGGGTAGAAAAATCGAATTAAACGGTTTTCTTCACATAAAGGATTCAATATAAAATTGAACCAGAAAATGGTAGATCTCAGGTGAAAAACAACTACTTTCCTGGCAAGTACCACGCAGAACGTTGAATGATATTCACCTGAAAATCCATGCATACTTCCATATAATATCAATGGACATTGAATGCAAATGTTTCTTTCTGATGAGCTCGATTATGTTTAATTTATGTCGTGTTCACCTAACCATACCGGTTTCAGGCTTCTTGGCCCTCATCAGTACGGAGTAGTCAACCAGCCAAAGGTCCAAAGAACTCTGGCTGAAGTGAGACACAACGTAAACAAACCATCATCGAGCTTGTAACACCTATAGGTACGCCGGAAAAGATAAACTTTAACTGGCGGTACCTAGTGACAGAAAGAAACACTCCGAAAATCTCCCACCTCGATAGGTTTCTAAATGAAAGATTCCTTCTCAGTAGGAGTGGCAAGCCCGTCTAGCATATAGTGAAAGATAAGTGCCATGTGAAGTGGAATGAATAGAAAAATCGAATTAAACTGTTTTCTTCACATAAAGGATTCAATATAAAATTGAACCAGAAAATGGTAGATCTCAGGTGAAAAACAACTACTTTCCTGGCAAGTACCACGCGAGTTTAATTCAATTTTTCTATTCATTTCACTTCACATGGCACTTATCCTTCCCGTACAGGGTGTTGTTTGTTTAGAAACCCCATACTGTAGTTTTCTCAGTTGAGATATTGTTACCAAGTTTATACTGGCGATTTTTATCGAGCGGCTGATAAGCATCGTTCTCTCAATATATAGATGTTATACATTTCAAGAGAGCTGAGATCATTCAAATTATGTAGGTACCTCGCCAATCTAGTTGAGGATACTATGCAAATAATTAAAGCACTTATAAAAACAAACAAACCATATTAACAATAAATAATAGTTTAAAGAAACCAAAAAACACGCTTTTTATGAAAAACCGAACTAAAAAATAATTAAATAATAGTTAAAAAAAATAAAAAACACGCTTTTATAGAAAACCAAACTGAAAAATAGAAAACACATTTCAATAAATTTGAATTAGGAATAGTGTAAAAAATTTCAATAAATATAAATTAATAATAATGTGAATAAGAAAAAAAATTATTTTATTTAAAAAAATCGTGGGGTGCTTTTTAAGATTCAGATTAAGCACCCCACGCTTTTTTTTGATAAAATAAATTTTTTTCTTATTTACATTATTATTATTTATATTCATTAAAAAATTTCACACTATTCTTAATTCAAATTTATTAAAATTCATTTTCTAGTTTTTTAGTTTGGTTTTCTATAAAAGCGTGTTTTTTATTTTTTTCAAACTATCATTTATTTATTTTTTAGTTGTTTTTTTTATAGAAAGCGTGTTTTTTAATTTTTTTAAACTATTATTCGTTCTAATCTACTATTAATTCCGTGATTACTATTAGTAACTGTAATTATTTTCCAAATCATTAATGTGTACAGCTGTCAAATCTCGATTTTAGAAGTCATTCAAAGATTTCAACGTTGTCAAAATATACAGTGAACCGCTATCTTGAATTTTTCAATTTTCTCGAAAGAATCATAATATTCGACTCCAAAACCCCACATACCAATTTTGAATAGAATTGGACCATAATCACGAAACTCGTCCACCATTTTGGAGCCGCCATCCTGAATTTTTAAATTTTCACGAAAAAATCATAATATTCGACTCCAAAAACCCCCACATACCAATTTTTAATGAAATCGGACCATAATCACAGAACTCGTCCACCATTTTGGAACCGCCATCTCGAATTTTCAAATTTTGACAGATGAATCATAATCTCCGACCACGAAAACCCTCAGATACCAATTTTTAAACGAATCGGACCATAATCACAAAACTCGTCCGCCATATTGGAGCCGCCATTTTGTTTTTTTTCCACACAAAAATTTCTTAATGCTTGTCACCGGAATCATGTACACATGCCAAATTTCAAATCATTCGGACGTCTGGAAGTGGGTGAAAATCAAGTCCAAAGTAGTCGGTTACAAACATACAAGTGAAGCTGATATAAAGCGTGTAGAAAAAAAAATACTTCGTTGCAACAAATACACACTGTGTGGTATGACGTTCTTATCAATACTACTCCAGTACTTCCGTAGTACTAAATACATGTTCCCAATAAGTAAATCAACCTGATTAATAATTTCCTTACAACTGACGGTAAGTTGTATCAATTTTTCTAAAGCCCCTGTATAAAGGAACTGAGATTTCAAGAATCTAACAATTCAAGATGACTTTAAGATTAGCAACAATTTTCCCATATAAAAGAATCTGTATAAACCAGTTACAAAATATATTCATCCTATTCCAACCACCCTGTATATAATATAAAATATTTTATTGAATTAACAATCTAAAAAAAATAAGGAAACTATGGAGAATGAACAAGTATCATTTCAAATCAATTGTAAGAAAGTTCTACAATTTATATAAGTCAAATGCTTATCCATACACTGAACAAAATATCAGAAATTCTACGAATTGAGAAAAAAAAAAGAAAAAAAAATGGTTGAATGAGAACGTATTATTCAACGAAAACCGAATGAATGATTCATAAGATATGGTAATTCTTTACACACACTGGATATAAAATTAATTTGATAATAGTAATAATAATAGTTGTTTATTGTTCACTTACATAGAGGTACAATAAACAGATTGTGCGGAGCATGAACAATGAACAAGGTAGGAATTAGCAACTTATAAAATAGTGGTATATATGAATAAAATAAGATAAATTGGACTAAAATTTAAATAAAATAAAAAGAAATTGCATTGGGATGGGGGGTGGGGAGTGTTTAGGATACTCAACATTTTTTTACCGCGTTTCTAGTATGTTGTGGATGGATTCACGTGTTTGGTTTCAAGGGGGATTTCATATTTTTGAACATTTCGGGTAAATAATTGAGAATTTTGGGCTGAGGTATTTGAAGCTTTTTTGTCCTATGGCTTTGAACATGAGAGGGGAAGGGGGTTTTTGTTGTCGGTTTCTGGTATTGTAATTATGTTCATTTTTTTGTAGGTAAGATTGAGATTGATGTTGTTTAATGTTACAGTTCTTGAAGAATAATTGCCTTGGACCCAGGAGTCCGGTTTCAACATAAATCTGAGAATTATTTTTAAGATTTTTTTCTGAGTGGTGTCCAATTTTTTAGGTATGGTTTTTTCAACTCCTTCCAAGACATCATTCCATATGTAATATGATTCAATAATAAAACTGTGAAACGCTTCTAGTTCTCATCCGTAATACAGATTACTGGAGATTCCATCGAGTAGTTAAAACAATTAAGGCTAATTTAATTTTTGTTTTGAAAAACCACGAATGACATATCCATATATGCGGTCGAAATTTCAATATAGAACATTTTCATTCTGGAAAGAGATGTCGTACAAAATTGGATAATGCCATTCAGGGTAATAATAGTTGAAAAAGATTCAATTTGCCGAAGTAATGCACACAACAAAAATATAGCTTGCCATTTTTTTTTCTGTTTCAGATTGGCAATCGGGATCTAAATTATGATTAGTATTTGTTAATTTCTTTAATATTTTCTTCAGTTATTATTTTTAAAATTAAATAATGATGCGCACTTTCTAGATAAAACATTTTCCGTTCCGGTAATTTTATAATACTTTAATCATTAAATAAAATAATTAATAAATGAAATAGCATTAAGACACATGGAATTCATTATTTTCACTCATCTGGAGTGTTTTAAATTTATTTTTAACGCGCTGCGGTAAAAAAACTTATCTTTACATGTTCAGTTTTTGATGGCTATAATAAATCTGAGAGATTTATGATGTATTCACTGATAATATGACTTTCACACACACCGGTATCACATGTGTGGAAATTCATAAAGACCATTTTTCATTAGGTCGGATGTCATCTTTCGAAGTGTTTATTACTTAATGTATTTTTTCTGTATCATCATCTGGAAGCTATTTCGAATGCAGTTTCGACTTATTGGATTATTCGTTTAAATAACTTTTCAGATTTTGAGGTGGCCATTTCTTTCCCTATACAGGGTGTTATGTAATAAGTGTCCGATATTTTACAGGACGATTCCTCAGTTATTTATAAGGTGAAAAGTTCATATAAGCATGGGTCCGCAAGGCCTCCATTATTGATATACAAGGTGTTAAAAATTTCTTTCTCTTTTGGTTTTTCGTGAATAATTTTAAAAATAATGTCGATATTTGGACGAAAATTGGTTATTGGGGGTTTTTTAATATGAGAAATTCAAATTTGATCTCAGTTTGGCCCTTAATTGTAGGGGGCGTCGCCTACAAGTCTTTGTCTCTTTTGGGGAGTCACAACTTCATCGTGCATGTATGTATCACATTTCCTATAAAAAAAAAATCGGTTCCTCTATCAGTTTTACATGAAAAAGGTTTGCTTTTCGAAGGTCGCTACAAGCAGCCGTTTTCGAGATATTTTGATTTAAATTAATCGATGCATGTGTTTGTCAAAAAGTGGAACAATTTTGAAAACTTTTTTTTTCAACATAGAAACATTTCAAACGCTAATTTTTAAACAACAATAAACAGTGGAACACTAGATATAAATCTAAATCAAAATCCCAGTAAAAGTTCGAAATGTCCACCTCCTAACTGTATGCACGCATCAAATCTTCTGGTCATTGACTCGTACTGATCGTGAAAGTAAAAGATTACATTATGTCTGTAGAAGATTTGGACAATATATCAAATCCTGAGACCATTGAAGAAGCACTCCAAAGTAAAGAAAGCGTCAGGTGGAAAGAGGCTATGGAAAGAGAAATGACTTCATTGAAGGAGAACAACACTTGGGAATTTACAACTTTGCCAGAGGGAGTTAAAGCTTTACCCTGTAGATGGGTTTTTCGAATTAAAACTAATTCAGATGGAAGTATTGATAAATACAAGGCCAGATTAGTTGTGAAAGGATTCAATCAACGTCAAGGTATTGATTACAGTCAAACATTCAGTCCTGTAGCAGAACTGAGTACCATCCGTTCCATCCTGAGCATTGCAGCAAGCGAAAGAATGCATCTTGCACAGTTTGATGTATCTACAGCATTTCTGTATGGAGAGCTTGAAGAAACTATCTACATGAATCAACCAGATGGATTCAAAGATGGTACAGATAGGCTATGTATGCTGAATAGGAGTCTCTATGGTTTGAAGCAGGCACCAAGGTGTTGGTATAAGCGATTTGATAACTTCCTGTCAAACCTAGGGTTCACAGTCAGTCAAGCTGATCCATGTTTGTATACTCGGGAAAGAAATGGTAAAAGGCTCATTATAGTTCTCTATGTCGATGATGGATTGACAGTAGCGAATGAAAAGCATGATTTGGAAGATTTCATGAGAGAACTTGAATCGGAATTCAGAATCACTTGGAAGTCTGCTGTGTATTATTTAGGACTAGAAATTGATCAGAGGGAGGATGGAAGCATAAAAATCAGTCAAAATACACATGCAAGGAAGATTCTCGAAAGATTTAATTTTTCTGACTGCAAACCGATTTCTACACCGATGTTGAAAGGAAGAGAAATTTTGGAAACAGGGAAAGAAAGTAAAAAAGTGTCTAACTTTCCTTATGGGCAGGCAGTCGGTGCTCTAATGTACCTGATGCTTGGTACAAGACCAGATCTAGTCTACAGTATAGGGTTCTTAACAAGATCGCTGGAAAACCCAACTGCAGAGGACGTTGCCAAAGTAAAAAGAGTTTTTCGATATATAGCTGGCACTCTTGTCTTAGGAATAATCTATCGTCCCAATTTTAAAAGAGGCACTCTCGAATGCTATAGCGATGCAGATTTTGGTGGACGCACAAAAACGGGCCGATCAACTTCAGGAGTGGTTATGATTCATGCAGGTGGTGCAATTTCATGGCTTAGTCAACGGCAAGCGATGGTAGTGACATCTACAACTGAGGCTGAGATTGTAGCAGCAAATGAAGCAACCAAAGAAATAATTTGGTTGAGCAGACTCTTTGAAGGAATTATCGGATTGAAACATGTTCCAATCCTACAGGTGGATAATTCTGCAGCAGTGAGGTTAGCTCAAAATCCCGAATTTCACCGCAGAACCAAACATATTTCAATCAAATATTTCTTCATACGAGAGAAGATTTCAGAAGAAAAATTGGGTGTTCAACAAATACCCACAGAAGAACAGATCGCCGACATGATGACGAAGAGTTTACCAAGACCACGTCTTCAAATATTATGCAATCAAATAGGATTGATGTGATTCTTAATTCATAGTCTTAGCTTCATTCAACAAGGGAAAGTGTTGAAGTTGTTCTTCTAAATTGTTGGAATGAACTAAGAACTCAGTTTTCATTATATCAGGAGTCATTATTTATATGACCCTATATATATATATATATATATATATATATATATATATCAGTTGAGATTTTGAAGTTGATGACAAGTGTCTTTAATGTCATTATATATATTTAAAAGTCAATATATAGATCCGTTATTTTTCAATTATTCACGATTATTTAACAAAGCAACTTCATGTCCAGTACACAGCTTTGCCGATGATAGTACCCTCCATACCGCTTTCTCTTCCAGGGCCCCTATATCAGCCCGTGAAACCAGAAATGAATGAGGAAGAAATGTTAATAATATAAATATGGACTTAGCAACAATTCTCGAGTGGGGATCTAATAACTTGGTAGAATTCAATGCAAACAAAACACAAGCATGTCTTTTCTCTAGAAAAGCCGATCTCACTGTGCCTAACATAACTTTGTCAGGAGTAACCATACCACTGAAGTCATCCATATCGATGCTTGGTATTACTATCAGCAATAACCTTTCCTGGGAAAATCACGTGAGGTCCATTGCCCAAAGTGCATCCCAAAAACTTGGTTTTTTGTTTCGTGCCAAGAGCTATTTCACCCCCACTCAGCTGCTTATGATCTATAAGGCACAGATCCGACCTGTCATGGAATACTGTTCCCATATTTGGAGCGCGGCACCTAAACATATCCTGAGGCTATTGGATTCTGTCCAAAAAAGGCAATTCGTCTCGTCGGTGATGCCTCGCTTACAAACTCGCTCACTTGTCTGGAACACCGTAGAAAAGTTGGCGATTTGTCTCCATTTTATAGATATTTTCATGGGCGATGCTCTTCTGAAATATCAACAATCGTTCCTGCTTTGGCAGTCTCTTCGAGATTAACCCGTCAAGTTCAGTCATCACACCCCTTCGTGGTCACTTTGGAGACCTGCAGAACATCACTTCCCAAAGACTCGTTCATCCAACGAACAGCGAGGCTTTGGAACTCATTGCCTAGGGAGGTGTTCCCCGAGGCATACAACCTCCAGAAATTTAAGAAGAACACCAACTCCTACCTTCTTTCCCTTGGTTTCCACGATGTTCTCTGAACATTACAGGATATCCCTTTTCGTGGGAACCAGAACATAAAAAAAAAAAAAGTAAATATAACAGCTTTCTCAAAACTTCCTGTTTCCCTTAACCGAACGTGAATTCTTGAAAAAGTTTTTCAAGTAGTTGTGCGGTACGGATAACGCTCCTGATACAAACGTCTAGCCTCATATGCATTTCCGTTAGCAAGTCCGTATGTAAAATGTATGTCAGCATACTCTGCATTAGTAAAGTTTACCATTTTTGAACAAATAATCACAATAATAATAAAACTATTTAACTATGCGTCAAGATATTATTTTTGACATGACAGCACGAAAAAAAACATTGTAATAAACTTACGAGACTACTTGATACTTTTATTTTCAAAGAGTTCGCGAATCAATAAGAAGAAGATTGGATGCATCGATTAATTGAAATCAAAATATCTCGGAAACGGCTGCTTGTAGCGACTTTTGAAAAATGTATCTTCTTCACGTAAAAATGGTAGGGAAATCGATTTTTTTTCTAGAAAATGTGATACATACATGCACGACAAAGTTGTGACTCCCCAAAAGAGACAAAGACCTGTAGGCGGCGCCCCCTACAATTAAGGGCCAAATTTGAATTTCTCATATAAAAAAATCCCCGATTACCAATTTTCGTCCAAATATCGACATTATTTTAAAAATTATTTACGAAAACCCAAAATAAAAATAAATTTTTTACACTTGTGTATTAAAAATTAAGGCCTTGCGGACCCATGCTTATATGAACTTTTCATCTTATAAATAACTGAGGCATCGTCCTGAAAAATATCGGACACCCTGTATATTTATCTTTAAAGTAGTTTTTTTTAATATTCTTGTGAACAAGAAAAACCAACCTAAATGTAAGTAGCATTGTTCTAGTGTATCTGTTTTTCCATTTCTTCGGAGCTTCGGAGGATTTATTGCTCCGAGGATTTATTGTCACTTCAAGAAATATTTTCAATTTTGTTTCGTATATACATTGTTCAATAATTTTATCCTGAATGTCTTGTTTTTCATACTTCAGAAACTTGAAGATGAAACAATAAAGTTTCGAAACGTCGATAATTCAAAACTTCCGCCAATATTCAACACTTGAAAGCATATCAGCGGTAGCTATTCTACTAAGATACAAATAACAGAATATATTTTTAAATTCCATCTCTACTAATATGCAAAATATAGTGTTCAAGCTCACAAAACTCTATTATCTCAGTTTTATTTCTAGTTGTGGAAAGATACTGTCCCGTGCAATATTCAATCATATTTTCCATGAATAATTCATGGGAACAATGTTCATGTTACGAATCCAGAACTACCCCTTCATTCGAATCATTCCGAGGGAGATAAGGAATCTTTGCAAAAACAGCAGAACGTGGACGAAATTGCAAATTGAGCAGACGAGGCTGACAGGAAAAAAGTTTATATTAAAGAAATTCTTTTTCAGTCATAAAGGAGCATTCTTAATATACAAGGTGAGTCAGAATAAGACCGACAAACTCCGTCTACAGATTCCTCACCTCATTTCGAGGTGAAAAGTTGCTATCAAGGTATGTCCTAAAATACATCCCCTCTGAGATTCAGGGTGTCGAAAGTACGAAAAAAATTAAAATTTAATTTATTTCCTCAAAAATTCCTGAAGGAAAAAAAATGAAACTTGGTACACTAATCAAGGTTTATCAACGTGCTGATTTGAAGTTGTAATTTTTTATTTTCGTAAACCAATGGGGTAGTTACGATGTATGTGGTCATATGTTCCTCCATATTTTCTTGGGACAAGTGAATGGTCAAATGAGCGTTTGACATCAGTTGTGCTCATAGATACTCACCTCAAAAGTCAAAACATTCCATGTGCCTGAAAGTGGAGGTTTCTGAGATAATTGGGATAGTAGAGACATAATTTCCTATATGCAATAATGGCATAATGCTAATTTCTTGCAACATATATTTTTTTTTTTTTAATGTTCTGGTTCCCACGAAAAGGGATATCCTGTAATGTTCAGAGAACATCGTGGGAACCTAGGGAAAGAAGGTAGGAGTTGGTGTTCTTCTTAAATTTCTGAAGGTTGTATGCCTCGGGGAACACCTCCCTAGGCAATGAGTTCCAAAGCCTCGCTGTTCGTTGGATGAACGAGTCTTTGGAAAGTGATGTTCTGCAGGTCTCCAAAGTGACCAGGAAGGGGTGTGATGACTGAACTTGACGGGTTAGTCTCGAAGAGACTGCCAAAGCAGGAACGATTGTTGATATTTCAGAAGAGCATCGCCCATGAAAATATCTATAAAATAGAGACAAATCGCCAACTTTTCTACGGTGTTCCAGACAAGTGAGCGAGTTTGTAAGCGAGGCATCACCGACGAGACGAATTGCCCTTTTTTGGACAGAATCCAATAGCCTCAGGATATGTTTAGGTGCCGCACTCCAAATATGGGAACAGTATTCCAGGACAGGTCGGATCTGTGCCTTATAGATCATAAGCAGCTGACTGGGGGTGAAATAGCTCTTGGCACGAAACAGAAAACCAAGTTTTTGGGATACACTTTTGGCAATGGACCTCACGTGATTTTCCCAGGAAAGGTTATTGCTGATAGTAATACCAAGCATCGATATGGATGGCTTCAGTGGTATGGTTACTCCTGACAAAGTTATGAATATGAAAGATTTTTTCTATATCGGAATATGTGTCAACCTTCTGGACATCTTTCAATATTGGGAGAATCGGAAACATAGTACGGGTGAGTCAGAATAAGACCGATAACTCCATTTTTTCATTCATCATATTATTTGATAGAATCGATGTCGCGGATTCACTGATATGTGTACTTTCTTGCATATTGTAATGAAAATGATCTTAACTTCGTTTAACTAATTCATTTCGACTTCCAAGAATACTGCCACTAATTTATTTCAGACAAATACAGTATTGTTTCGCTAAGCCACTCTGTATTCTGCCACTGTACAACTAACTGTCCCCTTCCGTGCTGCGCTATTTATATGCGTACAGATTTCTTTTTAGAATCCTCCGTAATTTCTAGATTGACCGCTCGTTGTTCGAATAGGTGGTTCTGGACTATTCTGGAACTCCATACTGGCATCCCGATATACTTGAGAGGTGACGTCATCGTTGTTTACAAGTGAATGCCGGTGCGGTGATGCTGAATAATGCAAATGAGGCGACAGGTCCGGCCCAAGTTCGTGACAATATTATTGTTTTGACAGATCAACTGAAAAACAAACCCAGCCTCAAATTCATAATACTCCACTCAGATAAGAGTTGAGGTCTGAAATAATTTTTGCGAAAAACTGGAGATAAGTACTCTTAATTTGTCGAAGTTAAAATCACTTGTTGATGGTGATACTAATTGGGAATCATCTGAGGAATTAATATTGTGGCCATACTCAGAAGTATTTTGGATAGTGATAGCTCTCTCGATATCTGTATTATCCTTAGCACGCATATAATATTTCTTCATAATTTAGATAATATGAGAGAAATAGAAGCAAACCTCAAGAGAACTCAAAGCTAAAGGTTCGTATCGTGTTCACTGCATCTGGAAGTGACTCCTCGCTGCCATTGATTTGTACTATACTGAATAACATACTATAAACCTATACCGATACACCCCGCCCACACTTTGGAGAGGTCACCCAAAAATTTCACTGCATAAACACTAATAAAACATGTAATAAACGTTACTATGGTAGAACCAGGAATCTAAGAAGGTCGTAAATCACCAACCACTTGAGTTATCAGCAGGGGGTGGATTCTACGCAGAGTTGTACCTGCCCAAGACATTAAATTTTGTTTTATAGGTAGGTATAATGATATCGGGTTGAATTATTAAGGAAACTCGCTTGAATATAATTGAGAATTGTTTATTTATATATAATATATGATATATCTAATTAATGTAAAATGTCAAACTTTATACTTTATAAAAAGTTCAGTTTCTCGATAAAAGGTATTTATAAACAAAATTACTCACTGTCGTCATCCAAAATGATAATAAACTTTCCTTTGGGAATTTTTTCTATATCCATATATGACTTTTCCACCTTTTCAATATGGGAAACTCACTTGGCCCAGCTGCTATCAGGAATGTTTGCTGTTTCTGTTTGAATAAGAGCTACCACAGTTGAACTTAAGGTTGGAAAAGTATTATTTCTTCGAACTGCTGACTTAAGGTGTTGCCATATATGTTCAATTGGGTTGAATATACAGTGATGAGGAGGAAGTCTGAGCACCGTATGTCCCAAGCTTTCAGCCAATGAATCACAAAAATATTTCTTTTTAATCGAATAACTGCGTAAAACTTTTGGTCACTGTTTTTTTTTGTGTACTTTACCTCATAGTACATATCATTATTTAACAAATATTCTTGTATAGTGGCTTTGGTGTCACTTGAACATAGTGCTTTATCTAGTCTTCGACTGTGGTAGCTCTAGCATTATCCATGACGATAATACTGTTGGGTAGAATATTTGGTATGAGTTTATTTTGGAACCAGTCTTCAAATAATTCGGCTGTAGTATCATCATGATAATCGACTAAAGAGTACTTGATATTCTTTAACGATAAAGACAACGCATTTGGTATAAAACCATTTTGGTTCCTGCGTGAATTATCGTAATGCGTTTTCCTTAATTAGACGGCGCATTAGTTTGGCACAAGTCAGATGAGTCTACCCAACTTTTGTTTGGAATATCGTGTGTATCGAACCAAGTTACATCCAAATACACTACTGTTCTACCATATTCTCAGAATTCGTTTATTGCCAAATATTCAAATCTCCATTTCTCAAGGCGCACAGATTCAATTATATTTTTCTGCTACTAGAGAGTTTTTTAATTTAAATCCGTTTTGTAAAAGGGACTTCCTTAAAGTCTCTTTGCAACACTGGATACAGTTTCATTCTTTCTAAGACGGTGCATTAAAATATCCAATGTAGGTACAATTTGCTCTTTATACAAGGCATATATTGTTCTTCGAATTATATCTACATCACAGCCATCTAGTTTCCTTGAACCAAGTCTTTTAATCCTTTCTTTTTAAAATAGGGTTACTTACTATTTTAAACACTGTGGAATACCGTGTTTTTGTTAAAGAAGCACTTTCCTGCACAGCTTGATCCTTGGACATTCCACGTTCCAGAAGGGAAGTATAATCATTTAATATAATTTGTTTCTCATGAGGGTGTAACATTTGTCGACTAGTGGTACTACGACCACCAGTTGAAGTATTAGCTTCAGGATGAGCCCATGGACGCCACACTTTTCACGTCACAAAAATCGAATATACACTTTGAAATATACACAACTGACACAACGGAATATTAGGTAGGTAATGACGAAATGTTGTTTAACTTTCCCCCTTCTATTTCTGAAATTGGAAAGCGGTCAGTTCTAAAAACAGTCTTGTTTTCTAAATCTCAAATCAATCAAAATCAAATCAAATTTATTCAATTCGAATAATCAATTACATAATAACCATTTTATGTGCAATTTTACATTCATCAAATTCTCGAGAATCACACCTTAGCAATGAAATTTGCTTGTACTGTGCCAATTCTCTCAAATTGGATGATTACTTACGACTATAAAAAATAAAAAAATTATTACGGTGCGGTTTGAGGAATCAAACAAAAATTTATGAGTAGCGGGGAGAAGGGGAGCAAAAGTTCATATTATAGATTATGTAATATATATATATATATATATATATATATATATATATATAATATATATTGGAGTGAGAAAGTAAATGCAGTGAACCAAAGGAAAGAGTGAGAGAGGGTAATCCTGAATGAATACTCTTATGGAATTTGTGTGTGATATGATTAATTTGCGTCAGTTTAGTAGTAGTAGGGACTCAAAAGATATTGTTAAACACAGTTGCATTTTCAGCGAGGTATAATTTTAAACTTTTTTTGAATTTGGGAAGTGTGTTTAAATTTTTCAGAAGTGCTGGGAGCATATTGTAGAGTTTAGGACCAAAAAAGAAAACGAATCTCTGAGTGTGAGTCTTGTGAAACAATGGAAGTTGTATTTTATCGGTGAATCTACATTACTTTGGATTTGCATTGGTCATATTTTTCCATGTTTGAATAAATCCATGTCAGGCTTTGGAAAGTATATAAGGATCTGATGTTTAGTAATTTGGCGTCTCTGTATAGTGATTCACTTGTATGCAATCTGTGTTTCTTGAATATTATTTTTAATAAAGTGTTTTGCACTGTTTGCATGCAGGTCATTGAACTATAAAATGTTCCACCCCAAGCTATTATACAATACCGTATCACCGACTCTGCCAGAGATGTATAACAAATCATCAAATTCTTCCTATCTAGAATATCCCGTAGATTATAGAAGGTGTAAATAAGCTTTCTCAGTCTTTTTGTGACATGACTTATGTGTTCGTCCCACCTGAAATGCTGGTCCAGCATAACACCTAAGTATTTGATGGTTGAGGTCTTTTCTATTGTTTCACATGTGCATGGTTGATGTGAGTCGCATCTCGAACTTTTTTCTTTAATTTTATTTTTGGTTTTGCAGAGAAAAGTCAAATTTGTGACATGACTTATGTGTTCGTCGTAAATTATAATCAAGCCATGCCTTAATCTTTTGGAGCCCGTCTTCAGCAAGTTTATAGACATTTTCCCATGATTCTCCTGTGTATACAATAGCTGTGTCATCAGCATAGCAGATGAGGTGACCACAAAAGTCAGTCATTTCCGTGACACTGTTAATGTAAATGAGAAAGAGAACAGGTCCAAGCACAGTTCCCTGAGGAACGCCAATAGTAACTTCTTGTGGAGTACTCAACTGTTCATCAATTTTAACTCTTTGTAATCTATTTGTTAAATAATTCTGCAAAATTTCTAGTGTCTTATCTCGCACACCATATGTATATAATTTTTCTAATAGGAGACTATGGGATACGGTGTCAAATGCTTTGGCCAAATCAAGGAATATGGTTAAACACTTCCTCGATTTGTCCAAGGCACCGACAGTTTTTTCAACAAGGTCCATAATAGCATTTTCAGTGCAAAATTTATTCAGAAAGCCGTACTGATGTTTAGTTATGACGGAATGTTTATCAAAGAATGATAATAACCTTTTTTTAATGCATTGTTCGAAAATCTTTGCAATATTGTTAATTACAGAGATTGGCCTGTAGTTGTTCAATTGATTTTTTTTACCCGTTTTATAGACTGGTGTAACTACTGATTCTTTCCATTGTCGAGGCATCTGGTAGGTAATTTATTTTGTAACCGTAAATATCGCTATAATCTCGTTAATAGCCCATTAGTACTGAAAGTCTGATGGCCTGGCAAGTAAATTTTATTATTGTCACACATTTGAACATATCCTCACCAAGGGATCTAAATCGATCTTACGAGATTTTTTATTATCAAATAAATTCAAATACACAACTGTCAACAAAAGCCAAAAATAATGGAGAGCCCACTATTATTAAAATGCCAAACTATTTCATGAGATATTTTAATACGTACCTGGGAATCTTTGAAGGGAAACTTTATTGCTTATCTATATTTTGAATAATAGGTAATAATTAGGGTCGTCGGCTAATATTGATTCACGACCTTCTCAGATTTCTGGTTCCACTTCTAATTGTTACGCATTGCCCCAAAAATCCATGAACACAAAATCCAAAAAATGCCTATTTTCAACTTTACATTAATAACTGACTCTATGGAGAATTGAAATATTGATGTGCACTGATGTGTGTTGTGTCCTTGTTTATTAATATGGCAAAGAAAAAGATGAAAATACATTGTATGCTCTATTTTCTTTTGGACTACCAGGTTATTCTGTGAGTAGCAGATTCAAAAGCTTGCGTCCAATATAAAATATGTATTCTTGCGGTAGATTTTGAATCTACTATTCACAGAAAAACCTAACCTAACAATGACAGAAATTATTTTTTCCTTTTGTATAAATTTTTTTTTTCAATAATTTTTTTCGTTTAGGCTCATATAGTCTTTCTCAAGAAAATCACAGATTGCATCATTAGTGCTCTTATTATTTTCGAAACAGCTTATATATTATGCATATGCAAGAAACCTATGTTTTACTAATTTATCAATGATTTTGGGCATTGTTGATAGTAGTGAGACAGCCTGAAGTTGTTTGGATCATCAGTGGTATCGTTTAACCATTTTAAATTGCAGAAGCTGTTTCTATAGGTAGCAAATCAAAAACTCCCTTCGCTGACACGAGCCCATATGCGAAGAAACGGAACGAAAAATAAAGTCCGTCGGCGAACCGAAGATCAAAGAATGATCAAAAGAGCCGATAGTCAACGTGGGTTTGAGTGACAGCTGTTTGAGTGACCGCAAGCCAATGATAATGCTTGTAGGTGTGTCAATACTGTAACGAAGTTACTATTTTTCCGCTATATCTATCAACCAAAAGCTCACTGTGAGGATTTATAATTCATCTTGACGGTAATAATAGGTCTAGAAATACCATTCGTGTTCGTGAGAAATCCGTGGATTACACCTACCCCAATAAATAGCCCAAACACCCTCCGTAGATCACGCCAATACCGCGACGCGTATATATAAGCGAGAAATATTTGTAAGTACCACAGGTGCAATGTGCCGTAAGAGGCACATATGCATTTCAATGTTGAGCTTGCCCCCCCATCCCCCCGCCTGAGCTTTTGGTTGCTGAATTTACCCCGCCTGCTTGAAAACACCCTCTCCGCTTTTTTCTGTATAAAGTGCTTGCCATTTGTTCATCTGTTGTGAACCGAAGTTGACAGAATTTCTCTGTATATTGTACTTGCCATATTTGCGTATTTGGGGTTATAACTTGAGGCTGCCGTCAGCCGCCCTGTCTGTATTTCTTTCTGAGTAATTAATTTACCTGTTTATAGAGTATTATTTCATTTACTATCCCAGTTGAAGGCAATTAAAGCCTGCTTTGCTGGCCCCGTTACATGGTCACGACTATACTGACCCCTGGAGTGTTTTTCTTCACTGAGACTGCCCGGAGCAAAAGTGGCCTTTTCTACTATAAACCAAAAGGTAGCGCCCGAGGTGAAACCGAAAACAGTGAGAGGCGCCAAAGTTTGATAGTAGGGTCCGAGTAAATGAAAGCCAGTAGCGTCTCTGGTCTGGGATCGAAATAGGTTTTAAAATATTCTATAGCTGTGTTGTGTTTTGATAGCTTTTTTTCGACCATGGGAAAATGAAATTATGATGACCCGATTGCCTATTAATACATTCTTCCTCGTTTATATCATATTTTTTTATTTTAACGTATTTTTAAAATATTTAAATATCTATATAAAATTAGTTATCTCCCCCTCTGGTGCTCAAAGGATTGCGCCTGGGACACTTGTTTTTATACTTCTGCAATTGATAATGGATGAACTATACCTACCTTTTGTTATTTCTTCTAATTGTTAGAGCTAACCATTTCAGTTTTTCGTGGGTATGAGTCATGCTAGTTTGTGACTGCACCACTTGCATGTTGATATTAAAGGCAATGAAGAACTCATTAACATTTATTAGCAGGTATAAAAAACTCTAGATTTATAGACATAAACATCAACACGAAGTTCTTTGAAGGTCACAGCAGCAACATATGTGTATCTAGGTAGGTATACGTAACGTAATAGACTCGGTAAATATTTGCCAATGAAATTTAAAATGCCGTCGTTATCATGAACGTCTGCATACGATTTTTAACGCCAATATATTAATCAAGTTATGAAAATCTATCCAACCTTTTTATAGTTTAACCATTTTCAATTGATTTTCAATTGCATAAGCTGTTTCTATAGGGAGCAAATCGAAAACTCACTTCGCTAACACGAGCGTATAAGAGCCGATAGTCAACGTGGGTTGAGTGACAGCTGTTTGAGTGACCGCAAGCCAATGATAATGTATGTCTATACGTTGAGACTAATAAATCACCAGTTTCGAAAGATCTGAGTAAATGAAAGCCGGTAGCATCTCTGGTCTGGGATCGAAATAGGTTTTAAAATATTCTATAGCTGTGTTGTGTTCTGATACCTTCTTTTCGACCATGGGAAAATGAAATTATGATGACCCGATTGCCTATTAATACATTCCTCCTCGTTTATGTCATATTTTTTTATTTTAACGTATTTTTAAAATATTTAAATATCTAAATAAAATTAGTTATCTCATGCGCATCAAGACTGGGAAACTTGTTTTTATACTTCTGCAATTGATAATGGATGAACTATACCACCTTTGTGAAGAGGTATGACTTCTGCGGTTTTTAGACTGGAAGGAAAAATACCTGTGTTGTAGACCGGACTACAGGGTGTTATGACTCAACACACCACACCTGTAGTACCAGACATTATTCGTTAGTTTTGGAAAGCAGTATTAAAAGCATCGACTATCTGAAAAGTGTCGAACCGGAAATGAATCTATGGAGCGGTCGACATAAATAAATTTCCTTTCTTTCAATACCGGAACGTGGGTTGTTTATCCAGGAAATACTACCGTTCAGAAGGATTCGAAAAGAATTCATAAAAAAATGAAGAATGCACTCATAAAATGTCAGAATATACATATATATTTAATAAAAATTGACACAATTATTTCCTTCGTTCTTTAGACGAATAATATGGACGAATAATATGAACAAAAATTCAATAATTTCCACGATACTTTGATGTTTCACCTGAATCAAGCCTGTCCCATGAAATCTTCATCATTTTCTAAAGCAAATACCAATGAATGGGTGAATGACACTGTGAGAGAATCCAGTGGAAATTTGAAAAAACTATTTTATCTTCAAAGGAATTATCCTATTCTAAAACAGCAGTACAAAAATGCAAGAAAAAGGCACAATATGTTAATAAATACTACCAAATCTAATTATTACTCTGACATACTACTGAAATCTAATAATGTAAATAAAACTGCCTGGAACCTTATTTCAAAACTAGGCAGACAGGAAAAAGAAGAGCAAAACAGAAACATTACAATAAAACAGGAAAATGATAGTATTTCTAATCCCGCGGAAATTTCCGAAATTTTTAACGATTTTTTTGTGAATGCTCCACATGAAACTATAAAAAAAATAAAGAAGCCTTTGCTGACAGGTGAAACATCAACTATGACAAATAAAAGTCTGGTCAACAGTATGTTCATTTCCCATATATCGGAAGAGCAGGTGCTCTTTATTATAAAACATAAACTAAAAAATAAACATACATGGGGCCCAGATGAAATTTCAGGGTTCATAATTAAAAAAATTGCAAATACGATTATAAAACCTGTAACTTACCTCATTAATTTATCATTTCAAACAGGAATATTTCCATCCAGAATGAAAGCCGCGCTTGTTTCGCCCATTTTGAAAAAAGGAAATCCACAAAATTTGGAAAATTACCGTCCAATCACTATTACACCCATCATTTCGAAAATTTTCGAATATGCGATATTAGAACAACTACTGAATTTCATGGAAAAAATAAGGCAATTGCTGAAAACCAGCACGGTTTCCGTACTGAACATTCTACAATTACAGCTATTCACAGTTTTACGAAAAATTTTACTCCCTGGAAGAAGGCGAAGGCGCGGTTGGTGTATTCTGTGATCTCAGCCGTGCCTTTGATTGTGTTCAACATGACATTTTATTGGATAAATTATTCAGATACGGAATCCGGGGCAAACTTCATGAATGGTTTCGTCATATCTCAAGGGACGTCTTCAGAAAATCAAGATAAATCACGTGGCGAACAATGAAAAATTGGTATTTACTTCTAGTGAACTTCCGATAGGAATAGGAGTTCCTCAGGGCTCAGTATTGGGCCCTATTTTGTTTACACTTTACATCAATGAATTACCTCTAATCCTCCCGAATGCATTTACCTGTTTGTATGCAGATGATTCCACGTTATTATTCACAGGCAAATCTGTGGTACAAATTCAAAACAACATTAACACTACTTTTCAGTCACTCCGTAAGTGGTTATACGATAATTCTCTTTTTCTGAATAGTACTAAAACAAATCATATAAATTTTCACACCAGACAGAATAAAAATAACCCAGCAGTAGAAATAACTATAGATGATCAAATTATAGACAAGGTGGAATGCTCTACTTTTCTAGGTATTAGACTTGATCAGAATGTATCCTTCAATACTCACTGTAAAATTTTAGCCAATACACTGAGTATTAAATGTTTTCAACTAAGATCTCTCAAATCTATAATTGACATACAGGGACTCCTGCTCTTCTATTTCGGGGAAATCCAATCCAGATTAACATACGGAATAACCATCTGGGGTAGTTCTTCTGCAGTTAATGAGGTTTTTCTGGTGCAAAAGAGGATTATGCGATGCCTTGCTAATGTTCCCAATGGTACCTCATGCAGGGATCTATTCAAACAATTTAAAATCCTTCCTCTCTATGGCCTACATATATTGGAACTTTTAACATATATACACAAGCAACGCAAAACTTTGGTTAAGAATAACTCACTACATGATCATCATACAAGATCAAAAAATAATTTCCATCTACCCAATGTTCGTTTAACAGTATCTCAGAAATCTGCAGATATACTGGGACTAAGATTATATAACGTTCTTCCTGAAGAACTAAAATTGATAGAAAGAGTGCACACATTCAAAAAAGAGATGAAAAGACTTCTCCTCGCCCTCTGCCCCTATAACATTAATGAATTTTTTGATAGTTTTAGATAAAATGTTTTGTCTGTCTATATTTTATATCTTATCTTATACACTTTATTTTTATATTTTTATATCTTATCTTATACACTTTATGTAAACCTTGTTTATATCTGACTTGTCCGATAGCCTCACAGCTCTATGGATTAAATAAAAATTGAATTGAATTGAATTTAATATTCATACAACGAAAAGAGTGTAGCTTATTGGTAGCTAATTTAATAGTTGGCTACAAAATCGAAATAGATTTACTGAAAACAATCTTGACATCAATTGCCATAATCCTCCTTTGAGATCTGTGGTAACATGAAAATATGGAGATACTTTTACAGACACATGCACATTATAAAGGGTTCGGTTTGCCATAAACATAAATATAGACAATATATATAGGACTCACCCTGTTTCACACTTATTCACTGGAGTGGGTTTTTAAGCGACAATTAGTTTTGATTTTATTATTATTTTGATCAATTCCGCGTCAATTGGTTATTTTATTTTAGTCGCATGGTATATTAGAATAGCGCGATATGGCTATGGTTTTTCTAAGAGATCATGAACTATGGAGTTGCGGTTTTCCCACTGACTGAACTCGGTTCTGGAAGCGTTGACGAAAATAGTCAATTTTTGGAAAAAAATACTACTGTTCACTCGTGCTTTCAATACTTGGTTTGCAGTGGCTTAGCCTTAATGGTTTTCTGAAGTTTACTATATTGACGATTTTACTGGTACATTTCTCATCATCATTTTTTAACCTCACTTTTGATAGGAACATATTACCGTGTAACAACTATTATATGACTGGCTTGGCTACTGTTCTAAGACTGAGTTTTTGCTGGTTAGCGTTTTATGCTTTTATACTATCCAACTCTAGCTCGCGTCATGCTTCATTTTCATTCCCACGCCCGTTATCTCTAACTTGTCCGCAGCTCAATAATCAATAGTTTTGTTTTTGTCATCAAAAAAATATATAAAACATAATTTTATGCCTTTTCGAGGAAGAGTTATATTTAATGGCTGTCATACTCGGTGAATTTATAGCGCGTTCTGTCGGTACAATTACATTGAATCCGTTTTATGATACCTGATATCGCGCTGCGATGTCAACAAGTTGGAATCAATAATCTTGTTTACCATCGTTAATTTTTCCTAGATGAGTTATTTATGCATCCGGTGTACAAGGGTTATTTCTCGATAATTATTTTTAAGTGCATTCAATTGTCTTCCAATAACGACGTATTTTTATCTTATCAGCGTTTGTCGCTTACTCGAATTTAGAATCTATGTTCATGCTCATGGAATTCATTTTCGGGCTATAAAGTTCGTATTTCAGTAATATCATGTTGCTTTTTTAGAAATGAGAGTTTTTCTGTAATTATGGGGCTTGACACCTGTGGCAAAAAACTTGCCCATGACCACAGCTAGGGCATTTAGGGCTTCATCTGGTAATTGAGACAATAGTTTACATGATTTATTTTGTGCTGCTCTAGTATATTTCGTTCTAATCTATTGTGAATGGTCCGCGATTTTATTTCCGTATCTGTACACATTTCTTTCGATTTGAGACATCAGATGATACGGAAATTGAAATGGATGACAATTTCAAAATTAATTTGCACATTTTTATGGAATCGACCCCCTTTTGTCTGCAGCACTGGACCGCCATCGGGAATTCAATTCCTTCAGGAGATACTTAGCACTAATGTCGTTGCGAATTCCTTTTGACGAGGTGAGAACTCTGGATTATGTGATCATTTCAAGCTGATGCATTCGCAGGCAATCGAGCAGAAGTGAAACGAATGGAATTGGATCTCGTTAAAGGGGCTGTTCACGCTTGGCTCAGAAATCTCAAACTCGCGAGGAAATGAAGTGAATTCGCCGAAAAATGCATTGAAATGCGCCTCGAGAATAAAATTAGAAAGGAACAGCGCGATTGATATTAGGATACCGGTAAAGTACGACGGGTTGGGATGCAAGCGTTCTGTACTACCATTACATTTTATTATGTGTGTGGGAGTATGTGAAGTGGGGTCTTTTTTGGGGGTTTTTTTTGGTTTTATAGGGTTTTTTTTTTTAATTTTAAAAAAAAGGGGGGAAAAAAAGGGGGTTTTAACGTTTTTTTTTTTTTTTTTTTTCCCCCAAAAAAATTTTTTTTTAAAATTTTTTTTGGAAAATTTTTTAAATTAATTTTTTTTTTTAAATTTTTTTTTTTTTTTTAAAAAATTTGGTTTAAAATTCATTTTTTTTTTTAAATTTTTTTTTCTTTTTTTTTTGGGGAAAATTTTTGGGTTTAAAAAAAATTTTTTTAAAAACCCCCGTTTTGGGGGGGCCTTTTGGGTTAAAAAATTTTTTTTAAATTTTTTTTTGGGTTTTTGTTTTTCTTTTTTTGGGGGGGTTTTTTTTTTTAAATTTTTAAATTTTTTTTTAAAAAGGGGGGGGGAAAAGGGGGAAATTTTAAAAAATTTTTAAATTTTTAAAAATTTTTTTCCCCCGGGGCCCCCAAAAAACCCCCCAAAAATTTTTTTTTAAAGGGGGGCCCCAAAAAAATTTTTGGTTTTTTTTTTTTTTGGGGGAAAAAAAATAAAAAGGTTTTTAAAGGGGGCCCTTTCCCCTTCCAAAAAAAAAGGGGGGAAATTTTAAAAAATTTTTAAAAAAAAAAAAAAGGGGGGGAAAAAAAGGGGAAATTTTTTTTAAAAAAAAAAAAAGGGGGGGGGGGGGTTTTTTTTTTAAATTTTAATTTAAAAGGGGGGGGTTTTTTTTTGGGGGTTTCCCCCTTTTAATTTCGGAAATTTTTTTTTTTTAAAAAAAAATTTTTTTTAAAAAAATTTTTTCCCCCTTTTTTTTTTCCCTTTTTTTTTCCCGGGTTTTTCTTTAAATAAATTTTCAAACCTTTTTTTTGTTTTTTTTTTTTTAAAAAAAAAAAAATTTTAAAAAAAATTTTTTTTTTTTTTTTTAAAAAAAAAAATTGAAAAAAATTTTAAAAAAAAAATTTTTTTTTAAAATTTTTCCAAAAAAACCTTTTTTAAAAAATTTTTTCCCCCCCCAAAATTTTTCCCGGGGGGGGGGGTTTTTAATTTTTAAATTTAATTTTAAAAATATATATATATATATAAAAAAAAAAAATTTTTTTTTTTTTTTTTTAATTTAATTTTTTTTTTAAAAAAAAAAATTTTTTTTTTTGGGGTTATCCTTTATAACCCCAAGGGTTTTTTTTGTTTGTTTTTTTAAAATTAAAATTTTTTGGGGGGAAAAAAAATTAAAAAATTAAATTTTTAAAAAAAATAAGGGGCCCCCCGGAAAAAATTTTTTTTTCCCCCTTTTTTTTTTTTTTTGGGGGGGATTTTTTTTTTTTTAAAAATTTTTTTTTTTTCCCCCCTTTTTTTTTTTTTTTTTCCCCCAATATAATTATATATATAATAAAAAATTTTTTTTTTTTTAAAAAAAAATTTTTTTTGGGTTTTAAAAAAAGGGTTTTTTTTTTTTTTAAAAATTTTTTATTTTTAAAAAGGGGGAAAAAAAGGAAAAAAAAAAAAGAAAAAAAAGTTTAAATTTTTTTTTGGGGGAAATTTTATCATATATTTTTTTGAAAAAATTTTTTAAAAAAACCCAAAAAAAAACCCTTTTTTTAAATTTTTTTTTTTTAAAAAATTTTTGGGTTTTTTTTAAGGGGGGGGAAAAATTTTTTGGGGAAGGGTTTTTTGGGGCCAAAAATAAACCCTTTTTTAAAAAAAAAAAGGGGGTTTTTAATAATAAAAAAAAAATTTTTTTTCCTTTTTTTTTTTAAAAAAAGGGGGGGAAAAAAAAAATTTTTTTTTTTTTAAAAAAAGGGGTTTTTTCCCCCAAAAAGGGTTTTTTCCAAAAAAAAAAAAAAAAAAAAATTTTTTTTTTTTTTTTAAAAAAATTTTTCCGGGGTTTTTTAAACCAAAAAAGAGTCTCTTGGTAGTGTTTTTTTTTTTAAAAAATTTTTTTTAAACCAATTTTTTTTTTTTTGGGGGGGTTTTTTTCCCTTTTTTTGGGGGTTTTTTGGGGGTTTTTTAACTTTTTTTTTTTTAATTTTTAATTTTTCCCAATAAAAACCCCCCCGGGTTTTTTTTTTTTTTTAAAAAAAATTTCCCCGGGGGAAAAATTTTTTTTTTTTTTTTAAAAATTAATTTTTCCAAAAAAAAAAAGGGGGAAAAAATAAAAAAAAAATTTTTTTGGGGGGGGGGGGCCGGGGGTTTAGGGGGGTTTTTTTGGATTTTATTATTTTTTTTTAAAAAAAAAAATTTTTTAAAAAAAAAATTTTTTTTGGTTTTTTTTTAAAAAAATTTTTTGGGGGTTTTTTTTTTTAAAAATTTTTTTAAAAATTTTTTTAAAAGGAAAAGGTTTTTTTTTCCCTTTTGGTTTTTTTCGGGGGGGTTTTGGTTTTAAAAAATTTTTTTCCCCTTTAAAAAAAATTTTTTTTTCCCCCCTTTTTTGGGGGAAAATTTTTTCAAAAAAAAAAATTTTTTAAAAAAAAAAAAATTTTTTTTTTTAAAAAAAATTTTTTTTTTGGGGAAATTTTTGGGGGGAAAAAAAAAATTTTTTTTCAAAAAAAAAAAAAATTTTTTTTTCCCCTTTGGGGAAATTTTTTTTTAAAAAAAATTTTTTTTAAATATTTTTTTTAAAAAAAATAAAAAATTTTGGGGGGGTTTTTAAAAAAAAATTTTTTTTTTAAAAAACCTTTAGGAAATTTTAAAATTTTTTAAAAAAAATAAAATTTAAAAAATTTTTTGGGTTTTTTTTTAAAAAATTATTTTTTTTAAAAATTTAAAAATTTTTTTAAAAAAATTTTTTTTTAAAAAAAATTTCTTTAAAAAGGGAAAAAGGTTTTTTTTTATTAAAAAAAGGGGGGGGGCCTTTTTTTTTTTTTTGGGGGGGAAAAAAATTTTTGGTTTTTTTTTAAAAAAAATTTTTTTTCCGAATTTGATTTTTTTTCCCCCCCTTTTTTTTTTAATTTTTTGGGGAAAAAATTTTTTTTTGGAAAAATTTTGTTTTTTTTAAAAAAATTTAATTTTTTTTTTTTTTTTTTTTTTTTTTTTAAAAAAATTAATTTGGGTTTTTTTTTTTTTTTTTTTTTAAAAAAAAAAAAATTTTTGAAAAAAAAAATTTTGGGGTTTTTTAAAAAAAAAAATTTTTTTAAATTTTTAAAAAATTTTTTTTGGGTTTTAAAATTTTTGGGGAAAAAAAAAAAACCCCCCTTTTTAAAAAATTTTTTTTTAAAAAAAAAAAAAAATTTGGGGAAAAAAAAAAAAGGGGTTTTTTTTTAAAAAAAAAAGGGGTTTTGGGTTTTTTTTTTTCCCTTTTTAAAAAAAAAAAAATTTTTTTTTAAAAAAAAAAACCCAAAAAAAAAAAAATTTTTAAATTTTTTTTTAAAAATTTTTTTTTTTTTTTAAAAACCCTTTTTTAAAGTAACCCCCCCCCTTTAAATTTAAATTTTTTTTTTTTTTTTTCCCCCCTTTTAAATTTTTTTGGGGGGGTTTTTTTGGGTTAAAAAAAAAATTTTTTTTTTTTTGGGGGCCTTTTTTTTTTTAAAATTTTTTTTTTTTTTTAAGCCCCAAAAATTTTTTTAAACCCTTTTCCGGGAAAAACCCCCCAAAAAAAATTTTTTAAAGGAAATTGTTTTTTTTTTTTAAATTTAAATTTTTTGGGGAAAAAAAAAAATTTTTTTTAAAATTCCCCTTTTTTTTTTTTGGGGGGCCTTTTTTTTAAAAAAAAATTTTTTTTTAAAAAAGGCCAAATTAAATTAAAAAAAAAGGGGGGAAAATTTTTTGGGAAAAAAAAATTTAAAATTTTGGGGGGGTTTAAAAAAAAAAATTTCCCCCCGGGGGGAAAAAAAATTTTTTTTTTGGGGGGAAAAAAAGGGGGAATTAAAAACTTTTTTTAAAAAAAAAAAGGGAAAAAATTTTTTAAAAAATTTCCCCCTTTTTAAAACCAAAATTTCCAAAAAAATTTTAATTTTAAAAAAATTTTTTTAAAAAATTTTTAAAAAAAAAAATTTTTTAAATTTTTTTTAAATTTTTTTTTTTTAAAAAATTAAAAAAAATTTTTTAAAATTTTAAAATTGTTTTTTTTTAAAAAATTTTTTTTTTTTTTTTCCCCCAAAAATCTTTTAAATTTTTTTTTGGGAAAAAAAAAAAAATAAAAAAAATTTTTTTTAAAAGAAAAAAAACCCCCCCAAAAAATTTTAATTTTTTTTAAAATTTTTTTTTTTTTTTTGGCCCAAAGGTTCTGTATCAGACCTTTGATGGGGAAAAATATCTCTCTAAAGGGATTCTTGCAGATGTAGACTACATCCCCCATCGATTTCGGAAAACATAAAAAAAAATATTGCTTTTTCTCAAAAAAACTACTAATATTGTACAAATGGTTTTTATAATTCACAACGAAATTTTTTTTTTTTTCTTATATAATCAATCGAAAAATTTTTAAAAAATAATCCAAACTTAATTTTCCAAGTCCCGACAAAGGGGGAATGTAACTGTAGTTATGAACAGAGATCAATATTGACGATGTTCCCAAAAGATCTCATAGTGAGCAACGAATCATACATTGAAAACTTGTTTTTGATCCCAAACCCCATCTATTCAAAGAATAGTAACAAAAATTTAAAAAAGGGGCTTTTGAAAATTGAAATCAGAGGGTTAAAAGAAAAAATTAACGTCTTACAATTCAGTTTCACCAAAATTTTATTCACTTCCAAAAAAACACAAACCGACGTTATCTGGTCGACCAATGAGTGGCTTCAATAAAAACACCCCCAGAACCTATTTCATCTTTTTTTTCAATGACATATTAACAAAGCGTATGACTTGGATAACAGATATTACATTAAGGGTTCTTTTCAAGTAAACGGGATGTTCAATGAATTTAAAACAAATAATTTTTTTGCAGCCTGGAAAGGGGTTTTTCCCGTTTTGAATTTTTACTTACAGTCTTGCCCAAAGAGCAATAATAAAAGTGGAACGTCATTAGTGGTTTTTCAATTTTTACGAAAAAAAGGGCCATGAATTTAAATTTCCTTTTTCAATATTCATTTTCCAACAATAATAAATATTATAAACAAACATTTGGAAAAATGGGTTTCAAAAAAAAGCCCCATATTGGCGGTATTTATGGATGATTTGTTGGACAAGGTCACACATGTTCTCCCCCTACAAACCACCCTTCCTTAAAAAAAAATGTTGATGAATTTTTATAGCAATACCTAAGTTCTGTTGATGAAACGTTCATCTTCAGCTGACCCCCCATACAATTTCTGAAGGAGAGAATGGGAAAAATGGGGTGCCTTTTTTAAAATACGTTATTCATCAGATCAAACTACCCCAAAAGATTGGGGATAGAAAACCAATGAGCTCGGGCCCTTATATTTTTGGTCGTATCACAAACAGGCATTAAGTCCAATCTAATCCCAAAAGGGTTTAAAACAAAGGTAATCGGAAACTGTGGGTTTCCCTTTCCTTTAAAAATCTCAACATTTTTTTAAAACCCATTCCCTAAAAATGCAAACCCGCTTCCTTCCTTAAGAATATTTTTTTATAATCTTCATCCATAGAAAACATAACCAATGCTCATCTCATTAATGCCCCCTAATTCCACCAGTCAATATGCTTTCAGAACCCTCTCAAACTTTTTTTTTTCCTCTTTACCTTTTATCAAAAATATCACCTCTGGGGGGTTCCCGAACCTTCAAAATCTTTTTTTAGAAAACATCAAAATAAACTAATAAAAAATGTTTTTCTTAGTAGAATTTTTAAAAAATTTAAAGAAAGACCCCCTGCACCAACTGTTCGGATGTGGTTTACTGTTTTGTGTAAAGGTAAACAATTTAAAAGGGGCAAACTCAGAAGGTTTTTAAGGACCCACACCCACCAAAAAAAAAAAGAACTGCACCCGGGAGAGATGTGCACTAAGTGAGCATGTCTATAAAGGGAAAGGGCATTGTATGGATTATAACTCAGTAAAAAAATTTTTCCCAAGAAAAAACTACCAAAAGACTCTTTTTTAGGGTGGTTTTCCCTTTTACAGGCAGAAAATCCTCTAAATAAAAAACAGATTTAAATCATTTTGAATAGGTTTCCCCTTATTTAATTTTTTTTAGACAATCCCTATTAAAAAATTACCCCATAATGCTAATAACATGGGTTTTAATTTTTTTAATGCCCCTCATCCTATATTCACACATCCCAAATTCTCAATAGTCAATAAAATTTTTTGGATCTATATTGGAAATATTCCCACCCGTTTTTAAAATTTCCCTTTGGGAATACTAATTCCCGTGGTCCCATATCTGTTTGTCAGTCTATTTAAACATCCATTCCATGTCTAGTTGACAACCCTTTCAAAAATAAAAAACGATTCATAATTCTCCAAAAATACATTGTAAACGTATGTAATTTGGGTTTGGGTTTATTCCCGTGAGTTTATCACCGTTTTTTTCATATAACTTTTATATATGATAATTTAAAATTCCCCATAACCTCCCCTTAAATGTAAGGTTTGAATGTCTTTTTTTTCTTTTTATATTCCTATGTTCTTTCCCATTTTGTAGCATCCTGATGATGAAAAAAATATTATCAAACTTTGGGAAACCCGTGTAAAAATACCTTATTGGCCTTATAGCAAATATCAATCACCTTTAAATTTTTATACTTTTTATATATATATATATACATATAACACACATTTAAAACACATACAACAACTACATATACGTAAAATTTTTTTTTTTAAATAACTTTAGTAGTGTTAAAGGGTTTAAATTGATAAGGGAAAATTTTAGTTTTTTATTTTTTAAAATATATATATTTAGGGGGGGACCAATAATATATTTTAAAGATGAAAAAAAAAAATAATTTCTTAAAAAACCACAAAAAAAAAATATATATTTAATAGTTAGTAATTTTATGAGGAAGTGTTTACATTTTTTTTTAATTTAAATTTTTTTATGAAACCTCTGTATAATATTGATAGGTAAAAAAATCAAAAACTATATAAGGAATATTTTTATACATTGTCAAAAAATTACAACCTATAATTGTTTAAAATACAACAAAAAGTCAGATTTTTCAAAATCATTCTGAATTAAATGTGATCCAAAAAAAAATTATAAACTTTAAACAAAAGTTTTAAATTGTATATAACTAAAAAACCAATGGGGGAAAAAGAAACCGTGAAATAGCCAATCAGGGAACAAGATGGTCAGATAAAAATTTGAAATTGTGGGAAAAATAAGAACTGAGAAATGTCAAAATAATTTTCATCAAAAAAATTGTATTTAGTTTATAAGAAATGTAAAATATATTGGGTTTTTTTAAATTTTTTCCAAATAACACCAAAAATGAAAGTTCGACAAAAAAAGTGCGCGATTTTGAAAAATTTAAATAAAAAAGACAAAAAAGGAAAGGATCCCGGGAAAAAAACAAAACGGGGGGAGATGTAAAAAAAAAAAATTTGGGAAAAGAAGCCAGGTACAAAATTGGAAGAAAAAAATTTAGGATTTTATTAATGAGAAGGATTTTTTAACAAAAACCAATACAACCTCTGAATAATCTCGACACAAAAAAAACAAGGATAAAATGAGATTACCTTTTGGCTCTCCCCGCTTGTCCAAACTGATTTCTTTTGGGTTTTTTGGGTGGTTCCTTTTAAAAGGTGAGTTCCGGGGAATTTGGAAAAAAACAGAATTCAGATTATCCCCGGTATTGCATCCGACAAATTTCCCGTTCCCGGTATAAAACTCTTTTGGAATTACAAACTGGGGGAAACACTTTCAAACTCGTATATCCCCGAAGAACTCTATTTTATTTTTGGGAAAACTATAAAGGGAAATTTTTCCCAACCCAAAAAAAAAGGGGAGGGTTTTGTCACAGGGATCCATCACTGTTTTTATTTTTTTCTATGAAAATTTTAAATTTACCATAGTTTTAAGTTATCTATCCCCCGGCCGGGGTTAAAATAAGTTTTCCCTGAATAAAAAAATAATTAATTTTTTTTATAATTTCTGGTTTATTTTCCCACAATGATATGATTATATTTCACTGATAAATACTGAACTGGGGAAAAAGTTCAATGACATCAAGACAAGGCAATTGGCCCTTTTCCGGGACCAAACTCCTGAAGGAAAGGGGTTTCCAACTGGGGTTAGTCGTGGTAAGAAAAGGGTTTAAAAACAATTGGGAACAACGTGGCGGAAAAAAACAGTAAACGTTAGCTAAATTATTATTTCATAACAATTATTTTTTATCATATCACAATATAACAATTGGCTTCCCCTCACCGGGTGAATTGCCTACATAATTTTTAGAGGTATATCAAAATCGGGAAAACAAAATATTTATACAGGGGGAAAATATTTGTGGGGGAAAAAAATAAAGTGGGGAAAAAAATTTAAAAACAATTATTATTTAACAACAATTTATCATTTCATTAAGTTTGGGGTTCCCCCTCGTGGAGCGAAAAATTTAATTAACTTTTTCAAAAAAAAAAATTTTATATAAAATATATATATATATATATATATATATATATATATATATATATATAATAATTAGACACAATTTTGTTGAATTTAATTTTGAAATATGAATATATGATCCATCAATTTTAAGTAACACTTCACTAATTTTTTTGAACAACATGTCCGCAATTTATTGGGCACAGGGTGTTTTAAGCAAATTTAAAATAAATGTCTCAAATTTCAAACCCTTTCCCCCAAAACCCCTTCCCTTTGTCCCCAAAATCCCGTTATATTTTTTTAAGTTTTTATTCTGTTTTTTAGTGTTTCCCAAAAAATATTAATTAAAGGAATTTTGTCATTAAAAAATCACTTTAAAAAAACTTTTTAAAAAAAAAGGTTTAAAGTTATTAATTCCCATAGCCTCCTATTTTTTAAACAAAAAATGTTCATTTTTTTTCCGACAAACAAAAAAATTTTTAAAATAAAGCTTCCATCCACTTTAGTAACACAGATTTTTTGATAGCCAATAGCATACATAATTTTTTCGAACAAAGA